>JAUMHQ010047657.1:0-19424 GCA_032361165.1 Enteromius paludinosus | reverse complement strand
TGAAGTGAGGTCCCGAAAAATCTTCGTTTCGAGGGCTATCTAGCCCTTCCCCTTACCCCTACCCCTTCGATCAAAGGGGAATTGAGACACCCCTACCCCTTCACGTGAACGCGCCAAACGGAGGGGTAGGGGTAAGTGGTAGAATTGGGATTGGGCCTTAGTCTAGATGCTCCAATGGCCAAATGAACTGTATTCAAATCAGATGTTTATTATATTTATAAATGACCGTGAACCCGTTTTACTTGCTTGACCTATACTTGTATAAAAACTTGACCACTTCATATAAATTCAGCAGCTGTCGTTACTGAGTGGGTCATGACTTCAGTAGCACAGGTATATTTGTATACATTATTGCTCAGCTCAAAGTTAAATGTAATACATAGACCCGGTATAGTGAGTTTCTATCATCTAGCTGCAGCACCTTTTCCCATGATGCTCTATTTCTTAGCCAGTAGTCATTTTGGGTGTCTGGTATCCGTCTCACCCGTGTCAGGTCTTGATGTCAGGTGTGTGTGATTAGGTAGAGAGTCGGTGTGTGTGTGTGTCCTCTCAGAACAGGTTTGGGAGACACAGCTTTACTATATAACAAAAATGCTGAAAGCCTCTTCTGTGTCTCTCAGAAATCGGGACGGAGCGCGCCTGTTTCCGGGACATGTCCTCGTTTCCCGAGACTAAAGCGGAGAAGTATGTGAACCGCGTCAAAGGGAAGAAGTTCCTGCAGTACAACCGTCTGCAGCTGTCGCGGATCTACCCTCGCGGCCAGCGCTTGGACTCCTCCAACTACGACCCCTTACCCATGTGGCTGTGTGGCAGTCAGCTGGTGGCCCTCAACTTCCAGACCGCAGGTGAGCACCGCCTCTCGCTGCGAAAACTTGGATGCTCTTTGACTTCTCAACTATACTGCTTTAGTTCTGCTCAGTGAAGACTCTTCGTTAGGCCAGTGTGAATTAGTTCATGCCACGGTAATTGTATTTTTCTAGTAGAAAAAATGTACTGTCGATGAGGTCATTTGACTTGTTGTGTTACCTGGAAGAGAAACAGTCACCATATTATTGATTTTATGTTTGTTCACAAATAATAAACCTTAACGGATAAAGGCCATTGCACACGGAGTCTGATATTTTTAACACCTTTTACACACTGCCACTGAAACTATCAAATTAAAAAATAAATACATTTATAAAATTGTATCTGGTTTGATTTTTCTGCATTTCCACATCTGTGGCAAGCGTTTTGATTGGAAAAGAGGACAAATACTAAAAACCGCTCATGAAAATGTCAGATACAGTGTGCAAGGACCTCAGCTTAGTCTAATATGTAGGCAATGTTGTCTTTGTGGAAGGAGACTAAGGTGTCCAGGAAACGGATATCTGTGGTTGAGCACGCTCTAAGCCTCAAAACTACACACACTAACCTCAAGAACGGTGACAGCCAACATCGCGATACAACAAATAATGACAGAACAACAATGAAGTCCGCAAATAGCAAAACAATAAGTGATTTTTTTTCATGCTACAATGCATGCTGGGAAATCACAAAGCCTGAACATTTCAACAAGAAGTAACTCTGGACCACAAACCAATCAAAGGTCAATTTGTTGAAATTGAGATTTATACTACACCTGAAAGCTAGGATCGGACAATATTTGGAATAGATAATTAAAAAAATTATTTTAATCATTTAAAAATCTGTTATCTGACGGTGCAAAACAATGGAAATATTGAGAAAATCACCTTTAAATTAGTTTTTGTTGTTTAAATGAAGTATATTACTAATGTTTCCTACATTTACGGTTGGAAACTTACAAAATATCTTCATGGAACATGATCTGTACTTAATATCCTAATGATTTTTTGCATATCATTTTACCCAGTACAATGGATTGTTGGCTATTGCTTCAAATTTACCTGTGCTGCTGATGACTGCTTTTGTGCTCCAGGGTCACGCATGGTATTCTTTGTTCAGACGACTGTGTTTGACTAGTTGGGACCACATTTGTGATTAATTTTGCTGGTCTGACAAGGGTTTTTAAGTAGTTTGAGGAAACTGTCATTTTGTCGCATTTGAGAAGGTTTAACCGAGCGACGGTTTCTCTGCAGATAAGCCCATGCAGATGAACCAGGCGCTCTTCATGCTGAACGGCCGGAGCGGTTACGTGCTGCAGCCGCCCATCATGAGAGACGACACCTTCGACCCATTTGACCGGCACTCTCTGAGAGGAGTGGAGCCCATCACGCTCAGCATAGAGGTACAGCTGCACCCCCACGGGACCGCTTCACTCTGACAGTTTAAAGAATCTTCAGTTAAGGGACTACTTGATTAGTAAGGGATAATGTACAGGCACCCGGTAGTTATCGCAGAAATAAGCCCAGACAGCGAAGGGTCTTGTATCACGCTGAAGGGGCTTATTTTGTGATAACTACCGGCTGCCTGCACATTATCCTGCTTATTACACGGCTACTTGCCACATAAGGAAAAAAAATGGACATGAATATGAATTTGAAACATTTTATTGGCTTATTTGTTTTAAATTAACATTTTATCCTTCCGCGAAACGAAATAGTACCATGTGACTAACAATTCAAACGTTAGTAAGACAATTTATTACATCTACATATGAATATATAATAACGGATGTATGTAAACATACAAGTAGTACCGGCTATGCGTTATTACTTTGGAGCGGTTATTATTCGAATGGAACGAACCTGCAAACGTCTCAACTGACCAATCAGAATCAAGCATTCCAGAGAGCCGTGTAATAAAGCGTTCTAAAGCAACCAGAAGCTAAACACCCAGTAAAGCACATACAGTATTCTTAGTTATCAGCCAATACTGATCATGTGGGGGTGACTAAACAGTTGCTAATGATCAAACTGTAACCGTTTTAAGGTTTTGGGAGCACGCCACCTGCCCAAACACGGCCGAGGTATCGTCTGCCCTCTCATCGAGATTGAAGTTTGCGGAGCAGAATACGACAACGCCAAGCAGAGGACTGACTCTGAAGGTGAGGTGCAAAACCAACAACACATAAGAACAGACATCATAGGGGTGTGTGGGGTCACTCTAAAGCTGTACCTGTTTGACTCCCAGCGGACAACGGTCTGAACCCCACCTGGCCCAGAAAACCCTTCAGGTTTACCGTCTGCAACCCTTCCTTTGCCTTCCTGCGCTTCGTGGTCTATGAAATAGACATGTTCAATGACCAGAACTTTCTCGCCCAGGCAACGTTCCCCATCAACTGCCTCAAAACAGGTACAGCTCGCAAAACAATGCTCTAAATAAGTCGGGGTGTCCAGTCCTGCTGCAGGAGTAGGGCTGCACCACTAAACAGAGATGGACTGTAGTATTTGTACTGCTTATAAGTATCAGAGGGTTTTTCTTCAGAACACTAGGACTAGAAATACTAGTGCTAATAAAACACCCCTAAAGTAGGGTTTTTCTGCTGAGGAGAAGATCGCTAATGTTCCTGATGTGGGTCTGCAGGCTACCGGTCTGTCCCGCTGAAGAACAGCTACAGTGAGGATCTGGAGCTGGCGTCTCTGCTGGTGCACATGGACATCGTCAGAGGACGGGTGAGCGTCGCAGCATGTAGAAACACTTTATTCATTGACTCAAAAGCTGTATGGTAACGACCGGCTGGTTTCTTCTGCAGCATGAGAACGGCGAGATGCTGAGTCCCTTCTCGACGGCGGGGGCGATGGCTATGGCCATGCAGGTGGGCCGGGAGCGGATGGGGGACACCAGCTCCACCTCCTCCACGTCCTCCATGTCCCCTCTGCCCTCGTCCCCGGGCCAGGCGCTGGGGTATCGTGGCCGGGAGGGATCGTTTGAGGCCCGCTACCAGTCTCCACTGGATGACTTCAGAGTGTCTCAGGAGGCGCTGTTGGACCACGAGAACAGGAGGTACGCTTGCTCTAAAGATGGTATGATGTATTTGGGCTGAGCGAAATGGAAGATAGTAATATGGTTAATATTGATATAACAAGGACTGAACTTGCTCAACGTTTTTCATTAGCTGTTTCAAAAGTCTGTTTTGGCCAGACCGAGACTACCAGTGCTCATAACTGTGTCTGGTTTTAGATGGTGTCTTCTGAGTGGCTGGACCACTTCTAATGCCGACGATCAGAAGCAACGCTAGATGGTTGATTTCTTATTTGTGTGATGTGTGTTTCCTCCGGCAGGCTCCGCAGGGCTCGCGTCAGCGCCGATAACCGAGCGTAACCCGAGCGGCCGGGCGTGCGACGGACAGATGGGGGCGGACGCATGGCCAGTGACGAGGGTCCCACAAAGCCGATGATGTCAAGGACTGCCGTGAAACCCGCTTCTGTGGAAATCGTCATCGCCAGCGTTTTCGGCCAGATCTCCCTCTCTCTGCGACTCTCTCCCGCTCCTGGCCGCGCGGGGCGTGAACAGAGCTGCGGCTCACGGACAGAAACGAACAATTATCTGCTTAGCTACAATCTGAACCTGTGGCGGACGGGACGGGGGTGTTCTGATGCAGCACGAGACTCGAGGACAAGGCCAATGTTTCAAAATTGAGTGGGGGCTGTATCATTCATCACTTTGAAACCGATTCCAGGTTAACATTTCTGGAGTAATAATACTTTTTCTTTACTCTATCTCTCTGGCTTATATATATATATATATATATATATATATATGAATATATAAATGTGTGTGCGCACCCCATTTTGCTGTCGGTTAGAAAAGCGTTGCAGCTGATCTGCTCTCAAAGAGCCTCTTACTCCAGATTTTTATTTCATTTCAGATTATTTTTATTATTTAAACATCTGTTTCGTAATGTTATTGGTTTCGTTCTATGCGTTTTAACATGAGGGCTTGGCCTTTTTAATTGCGTTTCTCTCATTCTTGGGTATTTTCTTCCCTCTGTCCGAGTTAATAGACTAAACCGCTTGACACGTCCCAGGATGCTCTTGTTTTTCTGTGTGGCAGTATGGGAGACATCATCCGAGCATCAGGAAGACATTCTTCGACATTTAACTTTTACTTCGTTTTAAAATAAAGTTACAACGTTATCAAGTGACCAGAGAGCAATATCACTCTCCTTGTTTTATGTTGTGCCAGTCTGCACGGGTGGACTTGAATTCACAAACCGCTCAGGTGGGGTTTTTCAGGCTACGGGAGCATCAGAAACATCATGTATTTCGTTTACAGTACTCGGACCATCTCATTTCAGAAGGTTTTATCCCTATAACACCATTTCTGTGATTTATCTATAACTGTTTTTCCACATTTCAGCAAATGAGAAGTCTTGTTCCTGAAGGTTTTTTATTATGTTTTGTCTTATCGTATGATTTATTAACATGATGTCTGTTTTAAGAAAGCCAAAGGTAGATTGTGCAGGTGGTTTACACACAAAATTTGGACCAAAAAAAAAAGTCTGTCTCAGTACATAGGTTTAGAGCGTGGAATAATTCTGAAAATATGGATGTTTTGTTTTTTCTGTTGTGGACAGTACTAAGGTCAGTCTTTCTTGTGCCAAGCTGTCATAGTTTTATGTTATGCCATATTATTGCCCTAAAACAGATTGTCATTGATTAATTAACTGGCTAAGACTGCTAAACCTCAGTATTTACAGTTGATACACAGTAAAAACAAGGCCATATTTATTGTAGCTAAGTCTCATGCAGTTCTCTTGTTTAGCCAGTAGAGGTTGAGATGTTACCAAACTGCACATATACACAAGCCATCTAGTTCCGAGAATCATTTAGTGTCCAACAGCCATTTGAGACACCATTATGATACTGTTAAATTATTTTCCCCCATCACTGATGATTTACCTTGCTCTCCGTTTGACCATGGGGTCCAGGTGTGTTTTTATAGAGCAGTGACTCATTTGCCTTTTTTACCCCTTTTTTTTGCCTTGTGGCTGCTATGTTATGGCAGTATTGTCACAGTATTTATTTGGTTCTGTGCATGACAGCTCAGAGTCTGCAGGATGCTCCAGAATTAACTCCTCGATTTCCCCAGACTGGGCGCATACAGGAATGCTAACTAATTTGAAAATTGTAAACAAGGGGCATTTTAACATTGGAGGGATGTGCAATTCAAGCAACCAGCTTGCGCCTTTGGATGCATGTATAAATTGCCATTCCTCTCTTTTTCTAATGTATAGCAAATTGCAGTATGCAATCTAGAAATATTACAGAAAGACACAGGGGCCATAATCACTTCCTGAGTATTGAGAGGAAAAGACAAGGCCAAACTCTTTCGGAGGGAATTCGCTCAAGTTCCCCTACATTTATTCCTAATTACCCAACATTCCCTCAATTTGTTTTCAGTGTTAATCTCTTTCCTTGTACTTCTGTAGCCCATCTCTAGTCTGTAAATTAGGTTCTGCTGTTTTCTTGCATCATCTTTCATGTGCCTTGGTGTATGTATACATATATACATCAACGAAAGATTCCCTGTTGGACATGTATGCCTTTTTCTATGCTTTCTTGCATCAGCGTTTTGTTACCAATGTTCTTATTTACAAACCAAGCCTTTTCTGTAATGTGCCTATGCTATATTGGAGGAAGTATATGTTTTAATTTTTGCTTTTCATATGAAACATAATCAAGCCTGAGAATAAAGTACTTATTCAACCATGAAAACCTGATGTTTTTCTCTTCAAGTCGGAAAATCCATGATCATGTTTTAATATTAAATTTATTCTGCAAATAATATTTGTAAAAATCATACAAGCCTAAGCGTTCACACGGGTGAATCTGTTTTGACACAAATCATGATTTTATGGGTTTCTTGCAATGACATTTCAGAAAAAAAAGTGGTGTGGTATTGATGCTCACCTACAGCATATAACTCAACCTCTCTGAGGTGCAATTATGTCAGTCATATTTTAAGAAATACAAAAGGGCTCAACGAGAGCTGTGCAGTTTGCGCTTCGTACCACCATAAGTCCCCTAAAAATGGTAATTCCTCCCCAGAACAAAAAGTTAGGAAATACACATCCAAGAAAAACTTCTCCATGGACTTCAACTTGGGTCTGTCACTTCACAAAGACGAGGTCTGTTTTCCCCTCTATCCTCTCCAAATAGAAAAAGCAGCTGGCTGGTGAAGGGGTGCATCCTGACCTTTGATAATTCACACCATGTTTTTGAACAGTGGGACAGGTTGTAACTCTTGGGGAAAAACAGAAATCATTGTGGGAGAGTTTTTTTAGATGTTATCCAGTGCTCCTGTTAAAGTATATTATCTGTCATTTGTTTAAAAAAAAAAAGCCTTCAAATAAAGGCCACATGTGCTGTAATCCCATGGGCTGATATCTTCACATTCATTCATACATCAACTCTCCTCTTCAGTCAGACTCTGCGAAAAACAAACAGACAAGTATTAAATACAAAACCAACCTCATACTGGAAACAATGTAAGGGCTAATCCTATCCTCAAACAAGCTATCAAGTAAATGGCAGAACATTAATCACCTTGTTTAGTACTTGTTGATATCTCAACTATTGACTTGGTGGTTTGATCTTTAGAGATCAGGTTATTTTCTGATTGCTCCACCCTTACATCATCTTGATCTGCATGCTGTGATGCGGGAGCAGCTTCAGTTGGGGTTGCAGATGATGATCCAGTCATCACACCTCCTGTGCTCTCAGAGTTCTTTTCCTCCAATAAAAGTGGCAACTTATTTGCAAACCACCGTCGGATTGATTCCTCCCCTAACCCACTTGATTTGACAATATCTTCCAACTTAGTCTCATCTAGTTTCCCATGTTTATCTAGGTGCTCCTTTAGGACACTAATGTTATCTTTCTGGAAGTCTTCCTCATCTACCATGGTCTGGTAACTCTCAAGCCACTTGAGCTGACCGTTCTTCAGGACATAACGGCAGTCTCCAAACCAACGCACCACCTCTGGTCGCGGTAGGCCTGTTTTAGTAATCAGATCATTGTACTGGGGACTACTGGGCCAGTGGGTGCGTGCAAAGACTTGCTTCAACAGGTGGAGTTGTTCGGGTGTCTTCTTACCTCGGTATGGGGAGGTCTGAGGAACAGTTGTAGATTGTGCCACCTTGGTAGCCTCATTCAACTGACCTCCCTCAGGTTCACCTTTTCCATTAGATTCAGTAACTTTGAGCATTTTGAGATTGATTTTGATAGGGTTAACTTTCGGCTCAGTACCAGTCTCATCCTTCTGCTTCTCTTCTTTGTCGTCTTGTGCTTCCTTGCAGGAATCTTCAGCTTCATGAGTCTCCTCATTGCCAGTTTTCTCCTTGTTTATTTGATGCTCCTCCGCTTCTCCAACCAGATCATCATCTTCCCTTTCTGCCCTCTCAGCTTCCTCTTTTTTCTTCTCTGCTGCTACCTTCCTCCGTCGCTCAGCAAACCAACCGTGGATCTCACGGCGAGTCATCTTTGTTTCTGCTCTTAACCGGTCAACTTCTTCACTAGGTGGATCTGGGTCCTGTGCAAAGCTGGACTCCAAAGCGCGAACCTGGTGGGGCTCGCGCTCTTTGTACCGTATCGCCGTGAAATCTGGTGATGGGGGTCGTGGAGGACGTCGTGTTGGAGTTGGGGGGGATGATGTCTGTGAGGGGCTGAGAGGTGACTGCTGGGGAGTTTTGGGCCTCTCTGGGGGTGTACTGTTTTCAGACAGGTCCATAGCAGTAAGGGTGTCCAGTTGGGAAATGCTACCACTGGTAACAGTTTGACCTCCGCCACTTGACCTTGAACCCTTCAGATTCCGGAAGTGGTAGCGGCGGTCGCTGAACCACTTCCGCACTTCACGCACAGACAGACCAGTTAGGCTTATAAGTCGGTCTACTTCCTCTTGATTAGGAAACTGGTTAACAAGGAAGCTCTCCTTTAAGGCCGCCAGCTGTTCCTGGGACTTTTTGGTTTTGTTAAAGCTGGGGTCCAGGAAGTTAGTGGTGGAGAATATACGAGAGTTCATAGAGACAGGAGAGTCTGATTTACTTGGTACGGCATCTGCTGTAATCGTAGATGCCAAGGTCGTGCTTGGAGTGGAAACAATGTCCTTGCTCTTAATGTTGCTTTTAGCCTCAGAATTGCCTTTACCCTCTCTTTTCACAATGTTACCATTGCTCTGAATGCAAGTGGCATTAGTACCCGGTGTACTGACCCTAACATTACTGTTGCTATTAGACTTAGCAGGACTGATGCTACCAATACTGATTACACTAGCCTGGCTACATAAGCTGCTAGTACTACTAATACTGCTTGAACCGCTGCTAGTACTAGCGTTGCTGCTGCTGCTACTACTGCAATTTCCACTACTGCTGCTACCAACAGTGCCTAAAACCATGCTGATTCCTTTATCGGCTACAAGGGCTGCGGCGGGCCTGGCCTGCATTGTAGGCTTTGCAGCAGCCTGTGGTTTAGGCGTTACAGCTAATGCAACGGGGGCACTGCTGACCTGAATTCCATTAGCCATCATTGGCTGGGTAACAATCACCCCTCCTTGCCCAACAAGGCTACCTTGTAAGATATGAGGGATGCCAGTTGTTCCCAGAACTGTGATAGTTGGTTGAGTATTGTGGTGGGTCTGACGTTGCTGCTGGCCATTTGAAGGTGCTGCCTGTATAATTGTGTTGAACATTTTTCTGCGGGCATCTTCTATTTCTTCTGGAGACCAGCTGATTCCTTGTTTCAGCCTTTGTGCTGTGAACCAGATCTTGATCTGCTCCTCGGGATACTTGGTGACTACGGTAAGGTAGCAAAGCTCAGCCTTGGTCGGATAAGGGAACTTGCTAAAGGACGTCTTTAAGAAACTGCTATTGTCCATGAATGCGTTGTAAGTAGGAATGCTGCTTAGGGGGATCATTATTTTTGGAAGATTCTTAGTACTTGATGACGAAGACGCCGAAGATGATTGGGATGAGGAGACAGTGATTGGGGCAGATTGTTGATTGAGACTTCTGTTCTGCACAACGGATACGACTTGTGTAACAGCTGTCTTCAGCATGGGCAAAGCCCCAGAGCCATTTACAATCTGTATAGCCGATGGCAGGGCAACTTTGCTGGCTGCTCCATTGTGTACAATAGTGGGCACATGAGTGACTGTAACTGCAGGAGAGTCACTTTTCTCCACCACTTTGGTAATAACGGGGGCAGGGTCATCAGTTGCAGGGTGAGAAACTACAATCCTTTTAGGTTCTGATTTACCCTTCAGCATTTTCATGATTGGTGTCTTGGTGATGGAAATCTCAGATTCTTTTGAGCTCGTGCTTTCACAAGGTTCCAAGCAAAGACTCTGCTCTACTATGATTCTATTGTCCTTCTTTTTGAGCTGAAGTGTGGTGTTTATTGTACTCGGATGGACACGGGCATTGTGAAGTGCCAAGCCCTCAAACTTTGCAGCACTAATCCCGCAATCCACACAAAGAAAACAAGGGTCAATGCGGAAATCAGGGTGCCCACTGTAGACATGATCAAGGAAAAGATTTAGGTCCTGGGTCTCAAAGTTACATGGCCTACAAGTGTAAATACCACCGTCCTTAGGGGTATCACCTGCTTCTTTTCCAGAAGACTCATCCAAACTCTGACTGCATTTTCCACTTGCTTCCTCTGTAACGGAAAAGCCAGTGTCCTTGGTTGAAGGGGACAGTCTGCCCCGTTCAAAGTCATCCTGTAGATGCATGGCTTTTACAGGAATCATGCACGGAACAGTCGACTTCCTTTTGCTAGCCATATTTCTATCAACTTAGTCTCCAGTGAGAGTCCTGATTAATTTTGATGGTTATCCACTCTTATTGAACATCCACTGAGAACTTGTTGATGGACATGATCATCAGTTGTAAGTATTCAATGACCTTAATGGTTTCAGGCATCAGAGCATCTGTAAAGAAAAAACAACAGCTTTTTAGAATCACAGAAGCTAAATTTAGTTGCTATACTAAAATATAAAAAAACTGCCTATTCACCCATCTTTAAATGTCTTTTCACTCACAGTACAAAAGAGAAGAGCTGCTCTTACATTGGTCTCTGATGACTAAGCTACTTTCAAAGAAGCTTTAACAGGCTCTCTTTCTGTTTACGAAGCGTCCTAACATCCTATACCCTCTCAGAAACAATTGAACTTTTGTTGTTTTAAGTGAATGCATTTCCTACCACAAATGTGAAAAAAAAATACATTTCAACACGCACACATCCTAATGCTAAACAGTGTATTCACTAAACAACAACAACACAGGGGGATCCCAATGGTTATGACTGCCAAGACCTACTAGAAATATAGGTCACTTTCAATTCACTAATCTTAGACGGCAGCAAGCAAACATACCCAGGAACAGGGCAGCACTTTCTTAGCTGCATGTTAACCCTCCAAATGATAGAGTATCAGAGTATACCAATCAGAGTATACCATATGACCAAGCTGAAAAAAAGCAGTACAGCTTTCTCCAATTCTACCATGTCACAAAGAGACACAGGAAAAGTTTGGTCTGATAACATGGTCTAAGTTAGCCCCTGCTGGTAGATGCTGTTATTACACCATCAGGATGCTAAAGTTTTACTCCTCACTGATGGCCATTATATAGTAATCATATATTCTAACTATTTGAGTTAGAATATGTCATATATATTCAAAATTTTAAAAGCCATATAGACCTTTTTGGAGTAGACATTGTGATAGCAGAAAAACACTGGTGATGGATGTCAGAATCGAAATGCTAATCATTTGTAGAGAATACTGTAATTAATACGCCATACACCAATTGAAACTAAACGCTGAAAACAGACAGATAAAACCTGCTATGATTACTCTACTTTTAAAGCATAAATTTGATTTACACAGTAGGTCTACAAAATATTCACATGTGGAAGCCCTAACGTTACAACATCTGAAAAGGTTTGTCGGACTGCTTCGAAAAAAGAAATACATTTGCATTTTGCACGAATGTTGGCGGTCTACGTGGAAGCATCCATAGGAATCTACGGTTGTATGAGAATGGAAATGGCCTTCATTGCAGCTTGCTGCGGCGGCGTTGCTGTTTGGCTCAGCAAAAGGGGGCACGGCCCTGCCAACGCTGCTGGTTCACATAACCAACACAAAAGGGTTGCGTGGAAGGCGGGCCTGACATCCATCACGCTGCTCAGACCCTAAGGACGAGAAGACGAGACAACAAGTGGGGGTTGGGCCTGTAAGTTTGGGCCGAGGTGCGAGCCTGTGTGTGTGTGCGCGCACATGTGTTGGGGGCCATTAACTGTTGCAGGAAGCAGTGAGGTGTTTCAGCAAGGAATTTTTTGCCTTGATACCAATTCCCCATCCCTACCCCCCTCTCACACACCCTTTTCCACCCTCATCCAACGATCACAGAGCCGTTACCCCCCACATCTCCTCCTCCTCCTTCTCTCTGGCTCACTCCAAAGGCTCTGGAATGTTCCACCATGAGCTGTTTAGTGAGTGGTCAACCTGGGAGCCAAGCGACTGTTTGCGTCGAGCGTTAAGCTACGGACTCTCCGCCGACGCTTTAACTCTACAATGGTAGAAAATGTTGAAGATTGGGCGGACCATATGAAAAAGTTACGAATTCGTAAAATATTAAAAACATGCATTGATTAAGCACTATATTGACAAGTCAAAAATATGGCAAAACTTAAATGCAAGGCTTCCACTAAATGCTACATATAAATGAATGTTCGCCATATCAAAAGTTTGAGGCCTATATAGTCAGATACACTGCAAAATCTATTTTTTACTAATATCAATATCGAAACATTCTTGAAGCAATATGCATTGACTTATTTTAAGTTACCAAAACAGAAACATTGGTAGTTTTTTCCCTCACTCCACTTGCTTGATATATAGAAATATTTTGATCATTTTAGAACACAAGACATAATATCTAAAGTCACTTGCCAAATATTTTTTTTTAGATATTAAGGCTATAACAAAAAACAAGACAAAAATATAAGTAAGAAAATAATTTTTGGCAGTCCAGCAGAATATCTTTGAATAATCAATGACACAACAACTGACCAATCCTGAACCACATGGGTGTTTTATAAGAATGTGACCGGTAAACATTAAACATGCCTAAGGTATAGTTGGGGTTAAAATCTACTCTCTGTGTGTTACGTTTGCTTTGGCGAAAACACATGTCCCCTTCCCCTCCCCCATCCCCTCGCTCTCCCTCAACAAGTTCAGCCCAGTCCGCAGGGAGACGGGTCGTCAGCACCACTGGTGTGTTACTATCCCCATGGCAACAACCCCCCCCACCTACACACTACTCTGTTTCACGTACACACACCGAATTAACGCACTGACGCACTCACTGGTCAACCGGGTTCCTGGCTCGTCCTGGCTTGTTTTTTCCGGACACTGCGAGTGGCAAGAGCAGTCCCTGATCCTGTTTCACTGTGTTTGATAGGTGCGCTCGTTCTCATTTATTGTCAGTAGCATGGCGTCCCCTTCGTTCCCTGTTCAAAGCCACCAGTGCCAAAACATGTTTCTGTCTTTTGCCTTCTGTCATTTTGGGGCCTGAAAGTGCATAATTTGGTGCACATTTAAAAAAACGCCACTGCTATGGCTTGTTTGTAAAAGACCCAAAACGGGAATATGCGTATGTATCGTTCATAAAGGCAACGTTAACACTCTTTTAGGGCTGGATGATGTTTTTGATTTTATTGATTAATTCAAATTTAAAGTTTTGCCATTTAATTTTTTATAAATCAAGGTATCATGATTTTGAATGGGAATATTCCCAAACGGGCATGCTCTTTTTTGCAAATAATCCCATTCGCTTTTTTCTGCTGTGCAAAACAGCTCGTTTTGCTGCTTAATAATGCAAATGAATGTATTATCTTAATTATGAACACACTGGTTTGTAGTGCGCACGGTTTGTTATTCTCCATGTTATTTCCCTAGGCATCTAACGAACTGTAAATCTCGTACAGTCACAGAAAACGGAAGAATGAGGTGGCTAATTAGACACAATATGACAATGACTATAAAACAAAGCAAGAATATTGCAGCTGAACTTCTTTTAACGTAAGTGCTGCGTTCTCAGACTGCACTTCCATTGGGAAAAGTTTAATCTGAGGTAAAATGTAAAGTTTTCACAAAAGTACTGACAATACGCTATCAAAACAAGACCTTTTGTTCAAATAGGCCAATGGCGTAGGTTGTTTTATGCATTGCTCGGATATTATTCTTGAAAATGCAACTTCAACTGTGCAAAAATACAGCACAGTTCAAGAGCGCCAAAGAACATTTGGCTTTCTCGAGGCAGAGTGGCACAGATTCGATGTCACCAGCACCTAAGGTGTTAAGGCTCAGTTAAAAATGGAAGAGTGAGGGGGGAAAAAAATGGCGGCACACCACACGCTCTGCTGTCCAACCTAAAATGGCTGACATCACAGTCTCCTAACCAGCGAGGCAGTGCAATGCCAGCTCCTGCTGACCAGAGCCGCTAGAACGCACAGCGCAGGGACCCACAGCCCTTGTCCTGATTTCAGACGCCTTCACGCTCAGGACCGAGCCAAGGGAACCTTTCCAGGTTTTGTTAGGGGAAAGATTTGCAATAATCCCACCTGGAAGAGGGAAAGGAAAGTAAAACCAGGAAGACACACTAACAAGTCTCGATTCAGTGTTCACTGAGGCTTTTACTTGTTTTTTTCCTACAGTCGTTAAAAAATATATATATCCTAATAGTGTTTATACAAAACAAATCACAGAAAGAGGTCATTCCTCACACACAGCACTGTTTTCATCATTTGAGATGTAAAAGAGCATTGTTACTTGACTGTGACCTTTTGCTGAGGAGGTAAAGATGTTAAATCTGTTAGATCTGCTGTTTCCTTCGAGTCAAACGCCATGGCCTGCTGCATGTTCACCTCAGACGGCCTTGAGCTTCAGGGTTGACGTAACAAGATTTAACATGAACAACTAAAAACTAAAATGTTTTGTTTATTAAGTCAATCTGGGCTGAAAATTCCCCAAACCATCGTAAGCCTAAGTTGATCATAGCTCCATTCAAATTATTAGCTTGCAATGCTTTTGGAAAACGCAGCCCTGGTCGTTGCTATCATCTCAAACTGACCACATATTCACCAAAGGGGGAGAATTATGCATAATACAGTTTGAATAATAGCAAATAGCTTCTAATATTTGGCACATTTAAACAAACACTGGAAGAATTTTAAATAAACTTTACATTACAGATTTATGATTACATAAATGGGGATATCTGATCTGACATATGGGGAAACTAAAAAGTTTTGTTCTGGCCGATGCTGTAATCTCAAACTGAGCACTTATGGCCCCTGATATAAGGGTCAAATAACAACAACAAAAAAGCTAATTGCATCCACTGTCAACAATAAATTATGAGTTGTAACTATCAATAAAAACTGGTTATCACTGACTGCATGTACAGTCTGGAAATATGCATAAATAAATAAATGATCTGAGCTACAATACAAGATGAAACTGTTTATTTGGTGTCAGTGATCTCTGCACTGGTTATGTTGTGCATGTCTGATCACACACACACACACACACACGTGTGCCATTCTTCTAAGCAAACTTTCCTGTCTATGAATACTAATATTATGAAATATGACCAGATATTAAAAACCACAAACTACATCTCCACCCGTTTCCTGTCGCCATAACACACACACACACACACACACACACACACACACTCCCTCATTCACAGAGCAGCAGTCAGTCACTTTACTGTAAGAGAGCAGTGTATCTGCTGTAATGATGGATTGTGACGTCGATGTGTAACAATAAAAGTCAAACACAAACACAAACTCACCCGCCAAATCGCGCGCCGCTCCCGCTGCCCCGCACTCAATAAACACGACACGAGTCCGCTAGTGCTGGAGGAGACAGGGATGAGAGCAGCACAAAGGCCCCTCACTCTTGTTTATGTCCAGTCGAGTGTGTGTGAGTGTGTGTTAGACGCCACAGACTGGGAAAGAAACTCACGCTGCACGTCACCAGCGGCAGCGTCACGTGACCGGCTGCGTCACCAGCCCTGATGATCGGCTCGTGAACGCGCTGATAGCGAGTGATTAATAATGGTCCGGCGCGAGAAGGCCGTGGCCCGCAGCACTCGTCGTGGCGAAACCAGGAGGTTCCTGCTCGCAAAACAAACACGACTTTGAAAAAGTTTCGGGGAAGTTAAATCACACTGATGGACTAGACTCAATTAAGCTGCAGTCATTTGTATAACCACGATGTTTCTGGGGTTAAAGCTTTGCTGCGAGGTCAAGACCAAGCACGCATTCTGCTCAAATAAGCTTGTGCAAAGAATCCCTGGTGAGAGTAGTCTTTTAAATATAAAGGGGATTCATATGGAATAGCTTTATATATAATTGTCATGTATTAAGACAATAGGCAAGTTAATTTATATAGCAGACTTCATACACAATGGTAATCAAAGTGCTTAACATAAAAAAAGGAAATAACTCACCAAATAACTGAAGAGCTAAACAGATGAGTTTTTGATTCTGCATTAAAATGTAGCTAATGTAGCGCATCTGATCTCTTCTGGAAGCTGGTTTCATAAAAGCTAAAAGCGGACTCCTTTGTTTTGTGTGAACCCTTCTATCTGACTAGATCCTGATGATCTGAGTGCTCTGTTAGGTTTATATTCAGTGAGCGTATCTGCAATATATTTAGGCCCCGCCGTTGAGTGATTTATAAATGAGTACAAGTACTTTAAAATCAATCCTGAAGCCAGTGTAGGGACCTGAGGACTGGTGTGATGTTCTCTGATTTTCTGGGTCTAGTCAGAGTCCTGGCAGCAGCGTTCTGGATGAGCTGAGGAGACCACTACAATAATCCACCCTGCTGCTGATAACCACTTTCTCCAAGCCTCGACTGGAAACAAAACATCTATGTTTTTGAGATGATAGTATGCTGATTTAGTAACTGCTTTGACATCACACCAAGATTTTTAACTGGATTTGTAGTCGTTCGACCCCTAGAGTCAAGGTGTGCATTCACCTTGAGAACTTCATCTTTGTTTCCGAATGCAATGACCTCGGTTTTCTCCTTGTTTAACTGAAGGGAGTTCTGGCACATCCAACTGTTAATTTAAATGTGGCTGTAGTCATTCGAAGATAAGGCTAGGTAAATCTGGGTATCATCAGTGTAGCTGTGAGAGGCATTTTGATTCTTTCTCATTATTTGACTTAGTTGACTTCAATTCTAAACAAGAATTGAGCCTTGAGGGACTCCATGGCCCGGTTTCACGAACAGGGCTTAGCTTAAGCCAGGACTAGGCATTGGTTAAATTAAGAAATTTCCAATTTTTACAAAAATGCCTTATAAGAAAATATTACAGGTGTGCATGTTTTAAGATATGTCAGAGCAAGATATTTTCATCTGAGACAGCTCAAACATGCAATTTAGTCTGGGACTAGCTTCTAAGTAAGACCTGAACCATCTGAGTGCATCCCAGAAAGCCCGACCCAGTTTTCCAGTCTCTCTAGTAGTATGTTATGATCGACAGTGTCAAGATCTAGCTGTGAATATCATTTATTATCTTAATTGTGTGCTATTGTGACAACAGCTTTGTGGTCTATATTACTTTCATTTTTTATCTTTTATCTATTATGCTTTTTTATTTTATATTTTACTTTAATGAAGTAAACTATTTAAAATGTGAAAATACTCAATTTTACATTCATCCATTCAGCATTTGTTATTTTTTTTAAATGATAAAATATAAGCTTTTTTGTATTAAGTTGATATCATTGTTTTACTCAGTGGAGTAATGTTAAAAAAAAATGGTATTAATAATTTAATTAAAATGGGTTTATTTAGTGCATTTCACTGTAAATATATATTTTTTATGTATCAAAACTGTGTCTGTCAAACATTCAAATAGTGGTGATTTAATAACAATTGTTAATAGCAAGTCTTTAGAAAAGTTTCCAATCAGTATTTGGCAAACAGGAAGACAAATTAAATATGCCAAGTCAAGAGCAAAATAAAGGCAGTCAGTTTTCCCTAAAATTTTGTCAATCTTACATTTAGCCTTTAACTTAAAGAAATGCAAAGTGGGATATATACATCAAGTGAATATGTATGACTAAGATTTGGATTTGAATTTAAATGTATATTTTGTGATAATATTGACAGAAAATCTGTTTTTTTAACGTACATGTGGATGTTTATGGTCTGATCTTCGTGAGAGGCTTTACAACATCACCTTGGAAACTTCACTGTGAAGGATATTAATAATGTCCTGTAATTCTTGTCCATGGCTTTAAAAACGGTCTCCACGAGCCCTCTGGCGGCTCCCTGCGGCCCCGGTTTAAAACTACAATAAGGGTGAGCTCTCGCTGTCGCTGAGCAAGGCCGAGGTGTTCCCACTGATCATCTGTATCTGTTCTTTATCACAGACCAGAGGAATATTCACAACACAGCACTGCCCCGAGAATCCAGTCCTTTTTATAACATTTTATACGAAAATAGCACGGACACAATTTTCCACAGTACAGAGCCATCCGCCTATAAACAATAATATATATTTCTATTAAATAATGATGAATAAAATCTCAAATTGGGGAAACGATAACTTGATTGATTCATTAATGAATCCCCGTTACAGGTTCTGTGTTTTGTTGTTTTGGCCTTCAATTCTTGTAAATTCATTGATTGATTATGCGCATTTTACATCGTTCTGAAAGAAGCAAATGAACTCTGAACTCATTCATTTCATTCATTTACCCTCGCTCTCTGATACTGCAGTTATCATCGCTTACCTGTGGAGGGCGCGTGCGTCAGATAGGCGTTCTGCGCTCTCATTGGCTGAGCGAGTAGACGTCGCATTCGCCGATTGGACGGCATGGCAAGGTCATGACTTCGCTGCGCACGCGCAGAGCCCGTTCTCTGAGCCGTGTCAATGTGGGGCGAGAAGCAGCAGATCTGAGCTCCTGCGGAAGATTTTACAGTCCGGATCAGGTCTTCAGTCATCGGGTCGTGTGTTTTGTTGAGTCGGAGCATCATGACGAGCAGTTCGAAGCGGAAAGAGGAGGTCCACGCGGTGAACGGCGGAGTAAAGCAGTCCACATGGAGCAAAGCCATCAGCTGCAAAGCAGTGTGGGACGAGAAGGTCTGCTCTTTACTCATTTCTCACACTATAGTCATGCCGTGTGTGTGTGTGTGTGTGTGTGTGTGTGTGTGTGTGTGTGTGTGTGAGAGAATGATGAGCTGGGATGTGCACTGTTTAGGGTTCAGGGGTTTAGGTGTCCTGTGTAGGGCTTGGGCTCCTTAACGGATTACTGCTGGCATGAGCTGCTCCCCGTTTATCATACTTTATAGCTCAACTCCATTCAAAAGCGTGAGATCAGTAAGATTTGTAGTTTATTATTATTATTATTTAATAAGTAGTGCTGTCAAATGATTAATCGCGATTAATCGCATCCAAAATAAAAGTTTTTCTTTGCATAATGTTTGTATGTGCT
>JAUMHQ010047568.1:0-18608 GCA_032361165.1 Enteromius paludinosus | reverse complement strand
ATCCATCCCTCCATCAACCTGTCTGTCTCTTTTCATCTGTCCATCCATCCATCTATCCATCAACCTGTCTGTCTCTTTTCATCTGTCCATCCATCCATCAATCCATCCATCGACCTGTCTGTCTCTTTTTATCTGTCCATGATCCATTCATCCATCAACCTGTCTATCTGTCTGTCTCTTTTCATTGGCCCATCCATCCATCAACCTGTTTGTCTATCTGTCTCTTTTCATCTGTCCATCAGTCTGTCCATCCATCCATCCATCCATCCATCATATAATGAAGAATAACAACAAACACACCAGGAATCAGAGAGCAGTTCCTGTTCTTCATTCTGTTGCAGTCACTCAGGGCACTACTGTACTCGTTCTGTTTGGCATTGGACTGGCACACCAGCTGCAACAACAAGGTCATTGTCACGTATGTCAGGATATTATTCATTTACAGCTGTGGTGATACAAATACTTCCAGCTGTGCTCTCCAGAAATCACTTAAGAACTGAGAGCACACTTACTTTAAACTGCTTCTCCAGCCGTGTCTTGCATGAGGCCCCTGGGGTCAGGAGGTTGTTAACATACTGATGAATATGGCTTGATGGCACCTCTGTCTCTTGACTCAAAATGGCCTCTACTAGAGCATCATGGGTAAAGATGTATTGCTCCTGTCAGAGTACCAGAACAACTGATGTTGAGAAGGAAAAATGTGTTTTTATAGAGCACTATGACGACTTTAATTGCTGTTCACCTCTGTTTGAACTAGATAGTTCCGTTGTGTACGAATGTGTTTGAGGAAGCCCATAATGTTGACTGTCCCCTGCGCTTTAATCTGTTTTAACATGCTGTCCAACACTATGTAGGTCCCTGTTCGGCCCACGCCAGCACTAAACACACAAAAACACATGTCGCATTTGTCAAATATACAATATGACACTTGATACATTTAAAGTAAGTCCTGTACCCTACCTGCAGTGTACAATCATTGGCCCCATGTGCTCAGTTTGGGATCTAGAGGACTTGTAGACGAATGAAAGGACAGGCAAGACATACTCAGGTACACCCATGTCTGGCCATTGTGTATAGTGGTAATGTATTACCGTCCTCTCGTTACTATGACCTCTCTGAGAACCCTAAAAAATAATAAACAACAACAATACATGTAATCTATAGACAAACTGAAGTTAATGCAATCCTGCGACTATCAGCATGCTAAATTTAAACATTTAATTAAACAGTTAATATGAACTAGTTAGTATTACTAATATTAAAATGATTTTGACTTTTGTCTGTGTTTTTAAATATGAACTTTTTTGGCAGAGGTAAATGTAAAAATAAAGAAAAAAACATTCACAATTAAAAATCCAACATCAACAGATACAATCGAATACAAATAAATACAAAAATATCTCATATCAGCCCATAAGTTGATACCTTCTTTAAGCTTGTGTTTCTGATGGTGAAGGTTCTCTGGGTGTAGTAAGCGTGAACTTTTGTGCTCTTTATAGTAACCAAGAAACAGCCATACTCTTCCTGGTTCTCCAGAGGCCAGTACTGGTCACACTTCCTCTGTGAAATGGACACAGGCTGAATTAACCCATATTTGTTTTTGTCTCGTCGACCCCAAAACTAAAAAGATCGCAACTTACTCATTCCCATCCTCTTCTAAACCCTTACAATTTTGCAATTCCAACAGAAAAGAATCTTCTGAAGCCATATAAAACACTTTTTTTTTAATCTATTTAGGTAGAATCTAGCCTAAAATGGCTCACCCTTCCTTTCTCCACCAGGTTTGTGATCATAACAATCACTCCCACGTTCTGCTCCCACACCATCCGCCAGAAATCCGCTGTGCTGGACTTTAGGGGTCCTTGTGCTGCAATGTAGGCTCTCTGTTTGTTAAAACCCTTTTGTGAAACAAAAAGAAAGAGGCAGATAAAGCTACGTGATGGGGAAGAGCAAGTATTCTTGATTAAAACTTTGAAAGAACATCTCAGGTGACATAATATTACAATAGGGGCCCCAAACACTTTCTCACACTCGCCACCAAGCCTGACCTTCCTATGATTGAATCAATAGCACATCAGCAATGCTTTTTAGGAGTATTCATCACTTGTTCTAGTTAAACTGTTACACTATGAGGTAGTCATGCTCACTAAAATTATTGATTTGCCTGGCAATGCTTCTGAGTTCAGGTAAAATCTCTCACATCAACGTAGTTGGCGTTTATATAGTCGCCTCCACTTCTCCCATCTTTGTCATTTAGGGGTGCCAGTCGTACTCTGCTGTGATCATCTAAAGGATGTAATTGAAGATATTACAACTTTATACTAGAAACATGCATATAATTCTTATATGTATTTGTGGCAGTGGTTCTCACAGGCTAATATATTGACGTATCGGTTCTTGGTCTTATTGTCTGGATGGCTGGAACAGTCTGTTGTTGTTCCAAGGTCCACGGTGCATGTCTGAACTTCCTAAAAAAACACAAAACAACCCTTTATTCCAACAGTCTGCCATAAAGTGACAATGCTAAAGACATAGTCAAAGACCCTACACAAGTGCAGACAAGTGAGCATCACAATTTCATGCTAAAGCTATCAAAAGCAAACATATTAAAGGGAGATGTGGCTTACCTCAAAATACTCTTTCAATATCTAATGGGGGGTGAGAATGCAAAAAGCAATGAAATACAGTGACAAGCACCAAATACACGCAACACAACAATGCAAAAGCACTGACAGCCTGGGTTGGATTCTGCTCATTTAACGGTCTATAAGATTCGGTTTTGGATGCTGATTGGTTACTAAAACAAGAATTTAAACCACATAGTGAGATACTGAGTAACACTGTGATTTACTGAAATGAATGAAAATGAAATGAAGCTGCGATATAAATATAATTATTTATATCATACAAAATACAAAGTCACTCTATGCAATAATGTTGCAATTATCAGAACACAGCTGTGAGATATGAAATCACACTAATCACTCTAATTTTGAAACATAAATTCACAATTACAAGAAATAAAGTCACAAGAAAAGTTATATATATATATATGTATAGTTGCAGTTTGAAGAATTGACGTTTGAAAAATAAAGCTATATTTCTAAGATTTACTGTAAATTCGTAATTATAATAAATTGTTAAATAAAGCCTATAAATGCCAAGAAGTAATGTTGCAATTATGAGAAACAGTTGCAAAAATAAATGCATTACATTTTTATTTAAAGCCACAATCGTAAGATGTCACAATAAGGTTGCACCATGAAGTTGCACGTGTGGGATATACGTGCATTTATCAACCTCATCATTAATTGTGAAATAAAGTCGCAACTGTGAGTCGCAAAGGTTGCAAATTACATAAAGTTACAAGGCAAAAACTTTATTTCTTAAATATCTTTGTAATCTTTTTATTTACTCTTTATGACTGCAAAGATGGAAATATATCCTAATACGTAATTATCTTGGGAAATAATTAATGTTTTAAATAAAAACTGAGGTTTCAGTTTGATCCAGTGCATATTCCACTAATTTCTGTTAGAGTAACAGAAAGTAAAAATAATAAATGAATGCCACTTAATTTCTGGGAATCTTTTTCCCTGAATGGATGTAGTTGCATATATCAACTATGTTCAGTTAAAATAGACAGAATCCAAAGACCCGCTGCCATGGATTGAACAAAACATGCAATCAAACACTACTGTTTGTATCAGTGCAGGTGTTTAACATAAATAGCATGCCACAAAAACATACCACTACAATAAATCAGCCTGAACATGACACAAAAAGCAACACAGGAACTTCTGAAACATATTTATCGCTTTTTCGTAGGATGTGCTTATGACAAGAACTAATAATTAGGTTTACTGCCTGGTTTGGGTCCAATTAAAGCTTTCTTGATTTTTGCATGAACTAATGAAGTGTGAATAATTTAATGTTATGGTGAGAATCTACAATCTGACACTGATTGATGTTAATGAAGCTGTAACTGGGTCTTTTTGTGCACCTGACTGGAACATAGAGCCGAGTGCGTTACTGACCTAATTATAACTCAAATTTATTACCAGCAACCTGCGTTCATGCATGAATGGATAGAGAGGGAATATACGTGCCTGAATGAGCCAAACAATTCATTTATAAGACATGCCTTAATGACATGTTGATCTGCTATATCAAGGCTCACATGAGACAGCTGTCCCTTGAAGAGTGTCAAAAGAGAGGGGGATGATGGGATACGAACCTCAAACTCTCTAGAAAATGAGTTGGTATTGTGAAGCTCAGCCACGTGCTTCACAAATTGCTTTACTGACTGGGGTTCATGTTCACCTGGAAGTATAAGACGTGTCTGATGAGCAAAACAGCAGTGAAATTATTATTTGTGATTATTATTTGAGCATGAATAGCATTTGAACATAATTTTGAGGTACACTAATTAATAATGATGTACAACAAATAACAAGACCAGATAAAGTTGCATGTGGTTTAGTTTTTCCCTAAACTGTGTTGACCAAATTAATCTAAATCTAAAAAGTTATGTGGTTTAACCATCAGGTAAAAGGCATACACATATTTTCCTTTGAATATTTTTTTGTATTTGAAATATATACTGTATATATACATATACAATCATTCCATTTTAGGGAGTTGTACCACATGACACTAATCTGTTATTTTAAGAGTTATTGCCCTTGACACAAGAGAGTCTGTAATTTCATTTTTTTTTTTTTTTTTCAGCAAGTTGGTTGCACCACATGACATTAGTCAATTAGTTATATTGAAATAATTGTATATAATAAATTACAATATTAATAGGTTATCCCAAACATGTTTTCTAGAATTTATTTCTAAATGAGGCATTTTGCCCTTCATTCTTATTTTAAGACAGTTACACCACTTGACATTTTAGAATTTAATCCTCCCCAAAATTATATTTTTACTTAGAAATTAGTCAAAAGCCGTCACCATTTACAAGGTGTATTTAAGTACATTAATGAAATTTTTTTTTATTGTATTTTTTTTATTTATTATTAAATTAAAAGATGAGCATTACGTTACTGACCAACATATCATTAGTATCAATGGAAACTACCTATTATGATTATGAAAAAGTATGTGTGTTACCGGTCGGGCTCAGCAATGGTGAGGAGGATATAACCCTTGGTGATGTGCTATCTTCAATGTAGAAATGAGCAGTCTGAAAACATTTCCTGTAACAGCAATAAACACTTTTATACTCTTTATGTAATATAAGTACTGTTGACTCAATAGCATTGCAAAGCAGATGTACTATACAAATGACCTTGACACAAAGTTAATAAAAACACAGAAAACAGCTTTGATTATTATGTTTATGTCTTATGCACATATGTGTTGGAAGCCTAAATAGCTTAAAAAATAAACACAAAAAACATATTTCGTCTATCTAATCCACAACACGTTTTTAACAGGATCACCCAGAGGACTTTCTGAACTGTTCTGTCTAAAACGGAAACTTCTTGAAAGGGATTAGTGACCACAATGACGGGTGACACAGATTTAACACTAACGTTTCAAGACGTCCCATTAAGTGCGCATCTGTCTGCTCTCCAAATGAGCACCATGTAGCTACAGATGGACAAGCAGTCGAACATGCCCATGTTCTGCTGAGATTGAACCACCCACGGCTGCACTAACAAGACATGAACATGACTTGGTCGTGTTGAACATAATCACGTGGAGGTTCTTTCTCCAGCCTGGCAGCATGTGTTCCCTGTAGGCCCACAAACAACAGATCAGCGTATCGGAGATTTAATCACCAGCTCCAAGATTACCGATTTAATCTCCTCTCAATCTTCACGGTGTAACAACAAAAAGTCAAGCATGAGCAATATGCTGAAGGGGCAAGAGGCACTTCGGAATGAGAAATGTACAATCTTGTGCAGCTAAACTGTTTACACATCTGAGACGTGCTTTGATGGGATTACCAAAGTTGCTTATTTCACGGTTGGGAATATCTGACGGTAAACAGGATTTCAGATTTCCATCCTGGTGTGGAAGGACCATTTTTTACCGCTTTGGTGTGATTTCTGGGTGCTTTCACACACATATACACACACACAGAGAGAGACCACCACCACATCATGGCTTGTTTATCTTGTTTCCTTTTGAGGTGGTCCCTCACCCGGTGGGTGTGAGATTGGGCCTGTGCCCAAGATTAGACCCCCATCACAGACAAACAACACGCTCCTCATGGGGCCACACTGCTCCCCCTTTTCCTCCTTATCAACAATTGTTATGATTATGGATTAGCAACAATATGATAAAAATCATGAGCAGCTGTCTTGGAAGAAGTATATTTTTGTTTTCCATGCATCCACTCCGACTATGCATGACTGATGCCAAAACAGAGATAGATGCGCAGAAAAAAATGCTTGGGTAACATTTGTATCAAAAATATGGTGTAAATATTATTTAATTGTCTTTATTTTTTAAGGATCAGCAAGTGTATGCAAAATAGAAATTAAAGCAACTTATAAAAACTTATATATGTTAATTAGTTAAATGAGTTTCACATTTCAATTAAATGTATCATTCTATATTCAATAAGTTACCCATAGGACTTACCTCCAGTAGATAAAAATGCCAATTAAAACAATGAGACCCAGGAAGGTGAGGGTGGAGACCACAGCCAGAGGAATCACAGCCTTCTTCTGGCGCTCTAAGCTGCTCGCTAGGCCCACCCGCGACTCATGGCTGCTGTTACTGGCGTCTAAAGGTTAAAAACACCCTGCTCAGATCAGAGCATCATCAGCAATCAATGTTCTTGATGGAAAATGCAGTATCCTATTAGACTCATGCATAAACGTATCTGGCACACTGAGATAATTAAACAATAAAAAATATATGATGGACAGCGCGAACAAACTCACCTCATAAAACATTTTTTTACACACCTTCAAGACAAGTGGAACTAACACACTTTACGTAACTTGTAACACTGATCAAGACTGATCATACTGTACTAAAATGACATCATTTGCAAACCAGCAGGCCTTAATATATGCAATAACTGAGGATAAAAACCAAATAACATAAATTAAATGAAACGGCTTAAAACAATGTAAAAACAATTGACGGATATTGACAGTATGTACACGCAATAGCAGTGTAGTCAATAAAAATGCAGTTGATAATTAACAACAATAAAAATTGATGTTTTTTGGTAAACTGAACTCAAAATCTGATAAAACCACTAAAACCACCATTTGTTCTTTAACATATTGAGTTCAAGCTATCAGACACACAGGATATTGACTCAGTTTCTCTCTGATTCTTAAAGACCCTATGTCATCTATAAGGATTGGTTATAGCACCACTTAATCTATTCCATCAGAAATGTGTTTTGACACTAAGAAGCTAAAGAGTTCACAGGTCATGATTCATTGCAGACAGACGTTTGAGAGATTAAGACCTGGCCTAGGATTGTCTGAAAATGACCTCTGCATCCCAGCCAAAACACAATGCTGCTACAGCCAGCTGTCACCTACTATTGACCAAATAAAAGTGATTTGCTGCTCTCTGTTGGACAAAGAGTGAAATGACTTATCCCATGGAAGAATAATCAAACAGTGCTAACAAAGCTAACCCAAATTAAACTGATAAACTGACATTATAATTCATATAATTCTACAATTTGAGCCCATTACAGTATAGTCTAAATTTATAACCAGTTCACTTGGATTCAACTTGAGATGGAAAACATGCTGTTGGTAAGTTTCTGATGACAGATGTAAGCATGCTAATACACATTTTAGCAACTAAGCACATGAAAACATGCAACACAAAACAGAACACACAGGAATCACGTGGGACTAGGAATCAGACACATATTGTGATGATGGGATTTTCTAGTTAAGATGATGGATCTTTAACCTTTAGTCTGAAGATTTGATGGATATGTTAATTAAGGATCTTCAACCTTACCTTGCCAGTGAACTAACTTCTACAAAACACTTTCAGGATGAGGTTTTAACTGTTTAGGTGACATTTGTGGTGGGTTATGGCATTTTTAGGATGGATTAGTTGTCCTTTAAGCAAGAGCTTTCAGGTACTTCAAGACTCTTCACTGATCAAGCTTCTCAGCATGCCTAAATCAAGAGGCACCTTCAGGGATGGATGTCAACAACCGAGAACTTTACCTTCCACTGGTTCCTCCTCTGAATCCCTCTCAGTGCGCTCAGGAATACTGAAGTCTGAAGATGTCTCGTTATCTGTGAGGTTTTCACCTGATCCGCTCTCCTCTTCCCCAGTTCCCCTTAGAGTCCAGGGCGGGCTGGGGTGCAGATCAAGTTTGAACTCGGTAGATTCAACATCTGTCGTATTCTCACCCTCGAAGTAAAAGGAGGAAGAGTGTTCCTCATTTCCTTCATCTGTCTCATCAGGAGGTACCTCTGTAGGAGTGGCAGTGGTTATGTATGGGACTATACTCTCATCTCCTGATGCAGAGCTCTGACCCCAATCTAAGTCAAGAGCCCAGCCCGAGGCACTATTCTCCAGCTGTCCATCTGCAGAGTGTGTAGGCTTGGAACTAGACTCTGGAGCAGAGGAAACTGCAACGGTTGGGGGCACCACAGGAACAACCACTAAAACGGATTCTAGGGCAGAGGTTGGTGCAACAGTTGGGGGCACCACAGGAGTAGGTATGAATATGAATTCTGGAGAAGAGGTTGGCGCAATAGACCAAGACCTTACGGGAGCAGGTACTCCCTGGGACTGTCCAGTTGCTTTTTGTGCAACACTGCTGATGGTGGCTGAAACAGAAATGCTGAGGTCACTAGAAGGCATGGTTGAAATGGAAAAAGAAGACAAAAGAGCCTCGGTGTGGAGGTCCAATTCTGCGTCGCTGCACAGAGGAGTACCGGCACTGGAGGTGGACAGAAAGGAATGGTGTTCTACAGGACTAGATGGGTCACTTAAGAGACCACTACAAGGGGACAGTCCCAAAGTAGAGGAAGGCAGCAGGAAGTTAGAAGAGGCATGCAGAGAGATTTCAGCAGAGTCACCACTGTCTTGACTAACTGTAGGAGCTACTAGAGATGAATCTACCCATTCCGTCAGCAGTCTAGTGTCCTTAACGCTACCTGAGAGAGAAGAGTCAGTGTCAAGGGTTGTCTTCCTCAAAAAGTAGTCGTTAGAAACAGGAACTGTAGGCTGGAGATGTGCAAGTGTGCTCAGCATGGAGGCAATACTGAGGGAGCCAAAGAGGTCATGTTCCGAGCTTGGCTTCATGGAGACCACAGAAGCAGTCACCTCTGGTAACGTTTGAAGGGTACTTCTACACTGAGGGTCAGCAGAGATGGACCCAGACAAAATATCATCATCACCATCATCATCATCATTACAATCACCACTAGAGACAGGCTCCATGTCTGAATAAGACATAGAGCCAGTGAGGAACAGGGTAGGGTAAGAAGGGGAAGGGGTGATCGACTGTGCACCACCATACACCAGCTTGGAAACAGTGTACAGGATGTCCCAGTCAGGGATAGGCTCAGACAACACACTGCTTAAGGAATAGGGGGACACAGGACTTGCATGCACGTAGGACAAAGTGTCAGATACAGAGGGGGCATACGAGGCACTCTCACCATTAAACACCGGCTGGGTGGTCTGCAACAGAACAGTGCTGAAAGCGGCAGTAGTTGGAAAAGGCAAGCTAGCAGTTGTGGGCCATAGAGGGACCTCTGGGGGGAAGGTAGAGGAAGTTGATTCCAATAGGATTTCAGAAAATGGGGCTATAGTCACTGAACTCTCCCCATAGCTATGTGATTCGCTTACAGGCTGAGTCACTTCCTCGACCTCCGAAATGTCTATTGAAGGTGAGATTACAAAAGATTTAGAGGTTACACTTGTTTCAAGGGTTCTGTTTGTTTCAGGGGTAACACTTGCTTCAAGGGTTCTGCTAGTTTTAGGGGTAATGCTTGCTTCAAGGGTTACTCTTGGTTCAAGAGTTCTGATGGTTTCATAGGTAACACTTGCTTCAAGTTTTCTGCTTGTTTCCAGAGTAACACTTGCTTCAAGTGTTCTGCTTGTTTCTAAGGTAACATTTGTTACAAGGGTTCTACTTGTTTCAAGGGTAACACTTGCTTCAAGGGTTCTGCTAGTTTTAGGGTTAAAGCTTGCTTCAAGGGTTACACTTGGTTCAAGAGTTCTGATGGTTTCAGAGGTAACACTTGCTTCAAGTTTTCTGCTTGTTTCCGGAGTAACACTTGCTTCAAGTGTTCTGCTTGTTTCTAAGGTAACATTTGTTTCAAGGGTTCTGATGGTTTTGGGGGTAACGCTTACTTCAAGTGTTCTGTTTGTTTCTAGGGTAACATGTGCTTCAAGTTTTCTGCTTGGTTCTGGGGTAACATTTGCTTGAAGGGTTCTGCTTGTCTCGGTAGTAACAATTGATTCAAGGGTTCTGCTTGTTTTAGGGGTAATGCCTGTTTCAGTGGTGAAGCTATGGATGATGTTTGTTTCAGGGGTGATGCTTGATGGAGAATCTGTGAAGGTATTGCTTTGGCCATCAGACTCTGAGGATACACCTGCTACAATCCTAGAGCCATCTTGTCTCGTGGTATGTACGTCAACAACAAAACTGGTGGTTTTGGTTGCATGGACGGTAGGTTGGTCTGTGTATTTCACAGTAGGTTTATCTGTGTATACTGCTGGAAAATAATGATCATGAGTCTTCTGGGAGTCTTCTACTGGAAGCCTTCTTTCATGAGTCCTTGGTGTCGTCTTGAAGACTGGATGGACTGGATGCTGTGCTGTAGTAACTCTTGGTGTCGTCTTGAAGACTGGATGGACTGGATGCTGTGTTGTAGTAACTCTTGGTGTCGTCTTGAAGACTGGATGGAATGGATGCTGTACTGTAGTAACTCTTGGTGTCGTCTTGAAGACTGGATGGACTGGATGCTGTGTTGTAGTAACTCTTGGTGTCGTCTTGAAGACTGGATGGACCGGGCGCTGTGTTGTAGTAACTCTTGGGCCGGATGTGGTGGTTTGGAAGGGATATGGAAGCGGATTTGTGTCAGGTCTGATCAAAAAGGGATTGATGTGATACTCTTCCTGAAATAGACGAAAGAGATGGACAGAGAGAAAAGATGTGTTTAGTTCTACTGTAAAAAAAAATCACTTAAGTAACTTTACACTAAAATAATGCTGACATTTACCTCTTCATCATACTCAAATGAGTCTGAGTTGTTGTCAGTTTCTGAAAATTAACAAACATAAAAGAGTTAAAACAATGTATAAGTTATATGTTTATATGTGAGCTAAAGGTATGTTTTCTATGCTCTTTCTTTCTTTTTTTTATATAACAGTGTCCATGACAATGAAACAAAACCATCTTGTTTTTGAACTATTGTATAATGAACAGATAATTGGTGAACATACCCAATAGTGACGATATTTTCTTTTTTTAGAAACTGTCACATAATGTACACAAACGCACACATCAAATACATTTGAAAACCAATCAGTGCTTTCAATTTAATCCTTGATGGACAATGAAATGCTCAATGTCACAGAAACAAAACTCAAAAACACAAACTGGTTTTCAATTTGAGAACCAAATGCCTTAAAGGGACTTTTCTAGCATTTAGTCTGTTGCTGTTGAGATTGTACTGAGGTTAAGGGAGGAAGGAAAGGTCAACCAGGCCACCACCATGTTTTCAACACAGAGAGAATACAAAGGAGCAATCTTGGGGTCAAAGGGTCAGTTTTTTTTATTAAATACATTGTATTACACAACAGGAGAGTTTGGACACCTTCATGCATTAAAAAAGCCTCCCAGCACAAAGAGATAGAGACAGCTTACAGTCTCTTGCAGGTTCTTACCTGTCATGGGATCAAACTCAATGACAGAAATTTCGTGATATGTGGACAAGATCGGTTTGTGAAGCATGGAAACATTAAAAGGTAGAAGATGTATGATTTAATCAGACAGATTGGCCCCTTTTTTTTACATATGTAAACCCAATCCACTCTCAAACATTCACATAATATTGAAAAAATGCCTTGTGACTTAGGAAATGTGTGGCAATTGGAAAATGACAACACATACTGTATATCCATGCACACTGAAATATGATGACAGGGATTCTCAGAGAGACAGATAAGTTTATTATAAATCAATGAGCAAAGTACAGACCCAACATTCCAATGAAAGAACATAAAAAGCACAAAAAGTCCATTGAAATCATGAGTATTTGAAAAAAAATATTAGTATATAGAAGGAAATTCAAAATGCAAATAGTGATGACAAAGTATAAGACAGACAGAGAATAAGAGGAAAATCCTTTAAGACAACAAGTTTACAGTTAAAAAAGAAAAAAGTGTACCTAAAACCAGAAATTAATTTTACAGTTACATTTAAATAAATATAAATAAATTAAAATATTCTACTGAAATTGCAACCAATTTAAGTTGTTTTCAAATGTGCAATAAGTTTGAGTTAGCCTAACATTATACATTACAGTACTGATTTTTAGTCAAATGCAAATACGTGAACATAACTTTGCAAACGCAAGTTTGTGTCTCGCTACAATCCAGAATGTGTCAGAAAGTCTTTTAATACCTGGAGAAATTGTCCACTAGAACAAAGTGTATGCTCTTACAATGCATAGGTCAAGCATTCGAAATCTATGCTTACGTAGACAAAAAATAGTTTCTGGCTAAAAGTTGTAAACCACTCAAGAATTTAGTCCATTTCTTCATAAAACTGAAATGACGCTGCACCATTTTCTGGACAAGGTAACTGGTTTGCAAAGGATCTTTTTTAACATTTTGTCTAACATTTGCAATAAAACTATGTGGGGCATGAGTGTTGTAAACTCATTCTCCACGGATGCGAGGGCGGCGGGCGCGATTGGTCTTACCAGGATCATCCAGGGGCATGTCCACGCTTAGCTGGTCGCTCACTCTGCCATACAGACCGTTGGTGCACACGGCAACTACCTGCACCATGTAACTAGTGTTTGCCAACAGGTCTTGAATGATCGCCCCCTGGTGGTGAAAAAACAAAACAAAATTAATCATAACTGATTATCAGATGTTATTAATGTTCTAAAAAAAAGTATATGTAAAGGTGACCTCAATGATGCAGGCCTGATTTTCAAGATGTTTTTATTAATATCTGATGTAAATGACAAAGAGTTAATGTATTACCACATCCTGGTCTCCGTCAGTCAAGTACTCTAAGGCCAATTCATCATCGCCCTGGGCCGGCCGGTAGGTGACGGAGTATCTCTCTATGCTCGAATCATAAACAGCCCGCGGCCGCTCCCAGATCACAAGCATACTGGTGTGATTATGAGGGTTGACTTGCACATTCTCTGGCTCAGAACTACAAACTACAACAGCAAACACACATAAACACATAGTGTTAATATTATGACCTTTAGACCTTTTTTTTACATTATACCAGAATGAAGTGAACATGGCTTATATGTACGAAGCCGCTTAAAGGACATGGTGGAGGAAAAAAATCGGGGTGGGTAAAAAAAAAATTCAAGGTGGAAATCTTTTTTTTTTTTTTTTTTTACTTTTGCGTTCTCTGGCGTAACTAGTTGAGCTCAGATAAACACTTTCTGTTTACTTTAAGCTTAAAGTGTATTAGACAGCTCTGTAATGGAGCAGTTCTACATCACAGAAGCGGTGCTGCAGCGAGAGCGATCATAACGCGCATGTGGAACCATCAGCTGTCACTAAAGATGTAGAACTGCTCCATTATGGAGTTGTCTAATACACTGGAAGCTTAAAGTAAACAGGAAGTGTTTGTCTGAGCTCAATTGGTTACGCCAGAGAACGCAACCATTTTGCGAGAGAACATCTTTCCACCTTGAATTTTTTTTTACCCACCCTGACCTTTTTCCTCCACCACGTCCCTTAAGGGGCTCTGTATATTTTAAATATGAAATATTTTCTTTACTATTTATTGGGTCAGATTATGGCAGACTGGTTTATTACTAGTTTATTTTACTGTAAAAATAGAACTTTGACCACCCTCAGAGTTCTCAGCAGCAAAGCACAATGATGTGTAATGTTTCTGATGTACCCCACCCATCAGCTTCTAACACAAGAGGGCAGAAAGCACCTGCAGATGAAAAAATCTGCCTACTATCAGAATACTTAAGTGATTTCCATTCATATATGGTACTTAAAAGCATTTTATTAGAATAAAGTTTTTTTTTATTAACCCTGTAACAAACTATAATCACATTTGATTTTGACTAACCTCAGTTTTGCTCATTTTTATTAAAGAAAACTATGTATAATAATGTGTGTAATATTCTGTCAAAATGTTATATATTTGTGTGAAGTGTTGCAGAATATATAAAGAACTTTGTGACTTTCTGTCACAAAATATTGTCATTATATATCATTTTATTGGAATGAAAGATAAGTATTAATATTATAATTAGTTTACTGTCATGCTAACTGCCCTCTTCACTTTATATGTTTTTTAGTGTAGAGTTTGTTCAATCACAAATGTCCCTATGCTGATGTAATTTCATTAGGAAGTGATGACACGCATTTACAGGTCATCTTGCAATCATCTCAAACAAACTTCTAAAGTCTAAGGTTGTGACTGAACAGATAATTATTAAAATTGCATGTGGCACACTTTCAATAAACAGAATGACAATAATAATAGGCTGATTTAAAAAAAACTGCATGCAGTCATTTCACACTAACATCCATTTTGGTCTATTAGGTGTGAACAGTCTGAACTGAATTCAGCCTGTGCAAGTGAGGGGGCAAACAGAAAGAGACAGTTTCCTAGCAACTCAAAACTGTTTTGATACATGACCCAGAGACAGAGAGAGAGAAGCAGAGAGATTGATGTGACCGAATAGTGGTGAGTAAACCTTGTTAATACTGTGAGCACATGAAGGAAAGGTTAAACAAATCTGGTTTGCCTGCTTTCGGTTTTACATTCCCTTTCTGTGTTACTCTGAGATTGCACCAGTCATACAAAGAATTATATATATATATATAATAATCCAAACCGATAAGCGTAAATATTGGCCCTTCCATCTATTTAAGCACATTAACCACCCTCACAGTTCATTTTTCCCAAGGTTTAAATGATGTCATAAGTAATCAGTCAGTCTTTACAAAGTAATAATGCAGCATTAAGATAGTGAATGACATTCCCCAGGCGCTGATTCAAGCTTAGACACAAGTTGGAGCGTATCTGTGTTTGAAAGGACACACAAATGGGACATTTTCCATTGCCCATGGCCTCTGTAAAAACAACTCCCACGTGCCAAACGTGCCAGTTCACCCTGTAGCGGAGGAATCAGAAATGAGGGCATCGATGTTCCACCAACGATCTGGTAAAGCGGAAAGTCTGAGAGCAAACCAGTTCGAATTGGTAAGTGCCTTCAAATGTTGACTACTGTATATATATATATATATATATATATAAATATATAGATTTCAATTAATTTAAGATTGATTAAGAAATTACATTCTAAAGAAGCACTATTTACCTTTAAAACCTTGTGGCTGGCAGTTTTATGTAATTATCATATACAGTTCTACCATTAAATAAGTATAGTCTTTTGTGGGGGGTTTAAAATCTTCCATCATGAGTATGTTTCATATAAACATGAAATGAGTGGGAATTATCCATAAAGGGTCATGAAAGCATTGCGTATGGCTAAAAATGGGCCAACTGTCTGTCTATATTTATAAATAGAAAGTAGGAAAATGTCTGGAGGGCTTCGTCTTATAAATATAGAAACCTTATTTAATTGAGAAGCAGTTGTTTGGGATTAGAATCATGTTGGAGGCTAATTGGATCCATGACCCTCAAACTGCCTGAATGCTTTAAGACCTTAAGAGTGAACGATTCCAGACACATACTCCCCCAGTGTGTTTATGTGTGTAAGTGTGTTTGTGAAGTACGCACTAGGAGTGTGGACCTCCTCGATGCCAGTGTAGGATGAGAAGACTTGTCCCATAAATTGCTCCTGCTGCTCTCTATAGTTATTCTGCAGGTAGTCCATAAGCATGACATATCCAGCCTGCTGCATGGTCATCACCTCACAGAACATCTCCAGCTGTGGACACACACAGTGACTCAGATTAGACAACACATCTGGAAACATGACTGTTTCTGTTACCTGATACGAGCTCTGAAGTTCCATTGTTTTTTCCATGTAAACTTGCATTAGACAACTATTGAACAAATGTATTGCACACGCTGTTCTTAAAAACTAACTTGTCCAAATTAACTTTTTAAAAGTCTAAATTAAACCAAATGCATATTGGCTATATATGTACATATATATATACATGTGTATGCCCTTTTCTTTATTTACCCTCAAAATGGGGAAATGTGACAACATGCCCCATAGATGCAGCACATTGTAACATCTGAGGGGCATGTTGTAACATGACGGTATGACCCCTAAAATGTTATCTGATCTCACGGTAAACAAATATACAAGACAAACTAAATTATTAAATGTTCAGCGATATCTTAAAAAGACTTCTTTACCGAATGAAAAGATGCATTACTCTTATCTGTATGACCAAAAAAATTTTTTAAAAGCAATCGATCGCACGTAACCTGCATAAAAATTCACTTGAAAATACCTACTACTAATACACAGACTGGCAGTAATGTAAATTATCATGTATTATATAATTATATAAATTGGTATACATAAATAAATTGGCAAAGATGATTTAGCTTACAGGTGATGATAAACTGCTAATTTACAACTTCATTATGAGGCATAAACATACCTTCCTAAAACATAGCTATATTGAATCTATAAAAACTACATACAGTACATACACAAAGTAGCCCAGCGGCGAGACATCCACTATTGTGTTCAGACATCAAAGCTGCTCTTTAATGTGTGTGAGTCAATGTCATTCCCATTGTGACGTCGACAGGTGTGGGTTTGTTACCTTGCGGTAAAACTCCTGCTCTCACCATGTGTTTCAACTGTAGCTTGTATCGACTTGCAAGTCACTCGAGGGCAACAGCCCCAGACCGAATGACACACAACACAAAAGGCCGCATTTAAGCATTTACAGTCTTTTGTGACGTGGTGTAACTCTACGCCCGCTCCCTCTAATTCCATTTAATGACAGCTTGCTTTTGAATGCGTGCCATCCAGCAATACAATAATCAAAAATGTTGTTGTCTTCCTCTTTTGGAGGGAGTTGGCTTCCTATTTGTGTGAACATTAGTATTTAATGCCAAAAGCACAGCTATTATTATGACTATTGGACACGACCTAACAGCTTTCTAAAAAATCACATGTCAGATCCGATTAAAAAATATGCGCAGGAAAGTAGACTGAAGAGAACACTCAAAATTTGTATTTGTAGGATCAATTCAATTCAAACTGATATTTGTTTGATCTTGTATGGGCTTGTGTGCCAGTTCTAGCTAATTGTTTTTAGTTTCTGAGAGTGTGTGTCACATAGAGGTAGGGTTGCGCAACAGACGCCAAATGACAGGTAGTCCAAATGAAGACGGCCTCAGGGTTTTAGGTAGGTAAACAACAGAATTCCCTTTTTGGCAGTTGAAGTTGCTGCGTTTTGAATTATTCATTGAATTTGTAGCAGACAAAACAAGGCAATTTTCATTATTTATGGGAGAAATGTGTTTGTTGATATTAAACAACTGCTGTTAGCAGTGTGTTTGTTTCATTTTGACCTCATCTTTTAATCTGTCAGCACATGGAGATCAATAACAGAGTCTGTCTCCGGTGTTTGTCATCTACTATGTCAAAACCTCATTTAGGAGTTCACCCAAAAATGTTGTTCCCAAACCAGAATGGCTTTTTTTCTTTACTGAAATTATAAAGAATCTGCTGGCCACCCTTTTCAAAGCAGTTGTCGTAAAAGTGAAAATAAATCAATTCAAAGATGTCAAGATGCCTTCGGAAAATCTGGAATATGGGGTATGGACCACCATTGATGCTTTGACAAATTGTTCATATATATATATATATATATATATATGTATATAAAAAAGGACACCACTCTAAAACTGTGCATTACACTGACCTGAACATCTGAGATGGTCACTGTGTTTTTGAAGACAATCCACTCCACGGCCTCAGAGCAGGGTGGGGTGGTCAGAGAGCCATTATAGATGAAGTACTTCTCTGTGGAGTTGGGCAGGAGACCCTGCAGGGTGAACGGAGAGATGGGGCCGCTCTTTCCTGACCAGAGAAAACACGAATAGTTCAAATAAAAAAAAATTGAATTGGCATCTTCACGGCATTCCAACCCATATGACTTTCTATTTTCAGTAGAGAAATGAATTTTAGTATGTTCCTTTAGGCTTTATACGACTTGGAATATAGAGTATAAACCGTTTTGAACACTTTTATGCAGCGCAAACATCGAAAATGCGCAACCAAGACCAGTTCCACAGAAGAAAGTCAAACAGGTTTGAGGGTAAGTAAATGATGAGTTTCTTTTTTTTAGATGGCCTGTCACTTTAAGGGCTTGTGGACATGGATAAGCAACCCATTTAAAGGGATAGTTCACCCAAAAATGAAAAATTGATGTTTATTTACTTACCCCCAGGGCATCCAAGATGTAGGTGA
>JAUMHQ010047213.1:0-19683 GCA_032361165.1 Enteromius paludinosus | reverse complement strand
GTGTGTGTGTGTGTGTGTGTGTGTGTGTGTGATCTCTCTCTCTCTCTCTCTCTCTTTTCCAGAATCACACGTTTATTAAGCGCTCCGAGGTGGAGGGGGTGGACTTCGCTGGATGGTTGTGTAAAACAATGGGGCTCGATCAGCCCAGCACACCCACCCGAACAGCCGAATGACACACACACACACACACACACCTGACCGTCACACGAGTCCCCTACAGAATACAAACGTTTACAGCCTCTCTGATGGAACACCTGCAAAGCTGCTTGTTTTATTCTTTTACTTCCATAATCATGAGTGACTCTCATGGATCCAGTCAAGAACATTTCACGCTCACAACAACGAAATAAGAGATGCATGTATTTTGATGAAAGAACAGTAAGATCTCGCATCATGTGATCTTTGTCTGGCCAGAAAAGTGCATTTGCAAAAAAACAACAACAATAGAACAAAGTCCTATATGGTAGCATTTGTTTCATTACTAGTACTTACAGCAGTGTTTTGTACTGTAGTACACAAAAATCCAGTGACGTGCTGTAATCCACAGATGAAAATAATTCTAAAAATGAAATCTGGTTGAAGGAAAAAGGACGTTTTGGTTAATTGTCTTAAAAAAATGTCACCATGCAAAAACACGCTAAATCTAATTTTCATATATAATTCTGTTAATAATGTTGTGACGTTTGACCTGAGAATGTTTTGGTCAGATTTCAGGCACACACACGTGTTCTCATCTGATCCTTGATTCATGTGTAACGGAGGGAACACACGTCAGGAAGTCACTCGAAGAATGATTTCTGTATGTTCTGTTTCCCACAGACATCAAGTACAGACAGTTGTTGCTTTAAGACTCAATAAAGTGATTGTAGAGGGGATGAACTCATTCTGGGCTGCTGCTGTTGTTTTTTCAGTGGAAATTAAAAAGAGATAAGCAGTTGTGATGTAATATCAAACATGTCTTTCTCAAAATAAACACATTTCAGAGTAACTTACATCATAAGTACTTACTAGAATCAAAACAAATACTCCTGTTCCATGTATTTATTATGGGCTCTGTTTAGTGATAAATGTTATGATATATATGTATATAACATGTATGTCAGCCTGCAGCACAATACATCACATTGTATGGGTCAAAATGATACATTTTTCTTTTATGCTCAAAATCATCAGGATATTAAGATCAAGCTCCAATAAGATATTTTCGTAATTTCCTGCCGTAAATATATCAAAGCATAATTTTTGATTAGGAATGTGTATTGCCCAGAACTTCTTTTGGGCAAATTTAAAGGTGATTTTCTCAATATTCAGAGAATCCAGATTTTAGGAGATATTGTTATAGTTGAATTGCGGTCAAATATTGTCCTATCCTAACAAACCATACAACGATGCAAAGATTTTTTAATCATTTCTCTCAATCATCTCAAGTAGCCCCAGACCTGAATGAATTTCTTTCTTCTGCTGAATGCAAAGGTAGTTTTTTGAAAAAGGTGAGTGTTGTGGGTCACCATTGACTCCCATATAGGAAGAAAAAAACGATGGAAGTTAATGGTGACCAAAAACAGCCTGGTTCTGAACTTTCTGAAGAAATATCTTCCTTTGCGTTCAGCAGAACAAAGACATTCATACAGGTTTGAAACTACTTGAGGGTGAATAAATGATGACACTTTTAATTTTTGAGTGAACTATTCCTTTAGTGATTGATTTTGCTTTGCAGTCACTGAATAGTTTTTCTAGTGCTGTGCTTGTGTTTGGTGTTCAAGATACAGCCTTGTGGTTTCTGGACTCTTGATAAGACTTGTGTTCCTCCTTTGATGTGAAAGTGCAGTATTAATAGTGATTCTTGAATGCTCTTGTTCTTTTAAAGAATGTGTAGTAATTTCCTGATCCGGATCACACCAGTACATCTTCAAATCCAGTTTATGGTAAGAGGTGGCCAATGTTAGCCATGTAGCACAAATCAGCTCTGATGTGACTCCTGAAACAGCCAGCAGGAGGCAGTGGAGCTATCTCACACATCTAACCAGCAGTGGATCATGATGTTCAGTGTCTGAAGCCAAATGTCTAAATTACACGAGGAACATTCAACTAAACAGATGTTTGTGATGCTGCTCCAAATATCTCCAAATAATAGCATGCTTATTAAGATGTGTCTTCAGCTCATGGTTTCGACGTAATATTTCCATGCTTTTGAGCCTGATTTGGGTTGAAGTCGAGCATTCATAATGATTGAATGTTTAGGGTCCTGTATTTAAATGGGAGCAAAATTCTTACTGTCAGTCATTTCTTCCTCAGATTTGGAGAAATGTAGGATTGCATCACTTTCTCAGCAATGGATGTGAATGGGAGTCTGATAAAACATCACAATAATCCACAGCACTCCAGTCTATCAGTTCACATATATAGAAGACAAAAGATCAAGCTTTGTTTCAACTAAATATGAATCCATAATAAAGCTTCCTCCAGTGAAAAAGTGCATTTTCACAGAAAATTCACATGCGTATTTTTTTTTACAGCTGTTTTGTAAACGCTGTTGGATCTGAGCAGATTTCTCTCCTGATTCAGACCAGAACACTTTTTTCACCGGAGGAAGAGTTATTATGGATTCATGGATTCATATTTTAGTTAAAAACATCTTAATGCTGGATTAGTTTGATCTTCTGTCTTCTCCAGATGTTAACTGACGGACTGGAGCGCTGTGGATTATTCTGATGATTTTATCAGACTCTCATTCTGACGGCACCCATTCACATCCATTGATTCACTCTCATTTTCAGCATATGTGAATTCATCTATTAGATCTGCTGGTGTCATGTAGCGTAAGGTTAGTTTTTTAGATATTTGTGCAGGAAAACGAGACAGAAATACTGAGCAGTGCATGACTCATGAACTCATAATACGCACCGTTTACTGTCAGTCGTGCATTTTCTCACTGTTACTAGCATCTGTGACAAATCTGTGGGCGCGATTGTGAAGATTTTGGCCCGGTCAGTGATTTTTCCGAGTGACCCGTGTGCGGGGTCGTGATGTGGTTTTCACACAGATTCTGGGTGTTTGCCCTGCAGAAGAAAAAGACGAGGTGACTTTAAAGCCTCGCTCACTGCCGCAGTCAGACGGCAAACTCTGCAGTCATTAATATGCAAAAATGCAAATGAGTGGGTAATTAAGAGCAGGAGTTCCACAGAGGCTCTTTGATTGCTAATGAATTCTAATCTGCAAGAACGGGGGATGGGCTGATGAAAAAAGAATGAGGAGAGACACATGCACCCGTTATTCAAACCTCGCTGAGAAATTCTGTGTTTTGTCCTCTGAATAAGGACGGTTGATCAAATAAACAGAGCAAACCAAATCATTTCAGCTAAACTGGCCTTTTGTGAGGGAAAAAAGGCATGCAAGACATTTAGAAACATCATGACTAGTCACGGTTCAGGATGCAAATATTAGATTCTTTCAATGCGTGACACTGTTTTCACATTTTAACCTAAAATCCAAACCAAGTCGAAATAAAGTTTATATCGCGTATATAAATGTAGACTTTTATAAATACATAAACTTGCATTTCTGAGAAAAAAAAAGGCTGGATTGTGATATTAAAAGTTGCAGGGTTTTTATTTTATTTCTTTACATTTTTTTATTTTGCAATGGAAATGCACATTTATGAATAAATAAATAAAAGAGTTACAAGAGAAAAATCGGAATTGAGAGAGAGAGGTATATTGAAATAATACAAATGAAGTGTAAACACAATTGTAGTCATTTCAGTTTTTTATTTGTAAATACTCAGGATTCAGTCACAATGACCTTTTTTATTCTGCGTTGGAAAAACAACTTTCCTATGAATCAGGTTCAGACCTTCAGCATTATTTATTTAGTTGCTCAGATGCATTACTCAATAAATAATGATAAATGGTGTTCCCCCGAGGCTTTATTTGTGTTTGTGTTTGTTTTCTGCTGCCGTCTGACCCTCAGAGCGAGCTCCAGCGAGTGGGTTTAGGTGTCTTGGCAAAGCCTGAAACTGCAGCATATGTGTTGCAAAACCCAAACCTTGTCATATTACCATTTTGGCAAGCCGTGACTTCACATATGCAGAGAGAGACGGAGATGTTGTTTAGAGCTCCCCTGACGACTGCATCTCATCTGTCTCTCTCATGCATTCTTCCACTGCCATTGAGGACTAATGGAAGCGGTGAACAGTGTTAGATGCAGCATTTTTAGATCTGACTTTCAGTCGTTGCATTGAATCAAAGGCTGGGAAAGGGTTCCAGTTTTTTACTCATTCCGCTTGATCACACCTGATTCTAATATAACATGTGGAAATGTGCTTTTTAGAGTCTTAATAGTGGTTATTTATTGACCCGTGTCAAGCTTGTCATGGTTTCATTAATGTTTTCGCCTACAGTTTTGGGGCAGATGCCAGTAACAGTGGCAAAACTCACTCTTGACCGTAAAGAGGCTGTTTGAGTCATGCTTTCTGAGCATCACTGATCACAGAATATGGGAGGATTACTCTAGTTGCCTAATCATTAAAAAAAAAACACAGGATTTATATATTTTATTAAGTATATGTTCAGTACTTGTTTTTTCCTTGAGATTCTGCTTCAGTAGCACGTCTGGTGTAAAGAGAACATCCAAAATTATTATTCAGCTGTTTGCATCTGTAGGTTTCAATTTCAGTATGTATATTTAAAAATTCTCATATAAAAAATATCATTCTCACTGATTTTAAAATTGTTATTCCTAACAATTCTTCTTTTTTTCAGTCTGTTGACGGTATTTTTTTTATTCATGCAGTAAAACAAGAAATCCAAAAACCTTTAACATGTCAACAAAATCAAGGAAGAGTTTTGAATCTGGCTTTATCCAAAATTGAGATTTCTGTTCTGGAAATGTATGCAAATGAGTGCATATTTATTCATTCCTCATTTGCATATTTAAACATTCACAAAATGCTAACCTATCATTGAAGTAAAACAATTAAAAGTTTCGGGAAAACCTCATTGTGAAGTAAATGCTTAGTTGATATTGGCCCCAGTTATTGCTACGTCCTTTTCCCAAGATAACAGCTCTGAGTTTTCTCCAGTAACGCCTGAAGAGTTTGGAGAACACCTGATAAGAGAAAAGAGAGCACTCCTTCATCCAGAATCACTCCAGACCCTTCAGATCACCAGCTCCATGATGCTTCTCCTCTTTAGTTCTCCTCACTCAGGGTTCAGATCAGAGGACTGGGACAGACATGGCAAAAGCTTCATTTTGTGCTCGGTGACTAATTCTTGTATTTAATCTGATGTTTGTGTTTGGATCATTGTCCCAGTGGAAGACCAAACCATGACCCATTATAAGATGTCAGTTATTGATTTGTTATCTGCTGGTGTTTGATAGAGTCCATGATGTCATGTGTCTAAACAAGATGTCCAGGACCTCCAGCAGAAATATAGACCCACAACATCAGAAACACAGCAGTATACTTCACTGTACACATGGAGAACTCTTTATCCCTGTGTTCATCAAACACATCTCGAGTGATTGCTGCTAAAAAGCTCATGATTTAGTTTCATCTGATCATAGAAGCCAGATCCATTCATAGTTCCAGTCCTGTCTGACAACTGAACATGCTGGAGATTGTTTCTGGAGGAGCGAGGAGAATTCTTCTTCTCCTGAACAACATGTGCTGATGTAGGAGCTGTTTGACTATTATTTAAAGGTTTTCTGATCCTGAGACTCAACCATTTCCTGCAGTTCTCCAGCTGTGATCCTTGAAGAGTCTTTGGTCACTCAAACTCTACTCCTCTCCGTGTATTAGGAGGATAGAGACACACGTCCTCTTCCAGGCAGCTTCCTAACATTGTGTGTTGATTGTAAATTCTTCATTATTTCACACTTGATGTTTGGATGGAATCAGAATCTGAATTTTCTATGAAATCAACTCATATCTGCAAACTTTCTTTGCACCCAGAGCAAAATTCAGTGCAGAATTTGCATAGTGTGTTTAGTTTCCTTGTGCTCTTTTGCATGAAGCTCTTTGCTGCAGTCAGTAGGCGAAGCTGCTGTGGGTCTCCTGTTAGCTCTTTAATGAAGCTGATGAAGCTCTGAGCTCTGACACACACATACACACACTCACACACACACACTTCCTCTCCTCATCAACCACAGCGTTGCACAGTAGCAGTGTGTCGAGCTGCAGGAGTGTGTTCTCAGGAAGCACTGTAACCTGAGCGTGGGTGTTTAGACACACCGGGTCTCCCCAAAAACGACATGAAGGGAACCCCGGTGTACGGGACAGGGCCGGAGCACGGCAACATCTGCTCGGAGAAAGACAGAGCCGTCTCTGCTTCTCGTGTAATCTTGATAGATGCCAAACCAGACAAGAATGACTCCTCAAAATCATGTGTGTTGTTGGAGCAGAGGACACCTGCTGCTCTGCTGAGAATAAAGCAAGACCTCAGCTCTGGAGGCTAGTACATCTCAGAGATGCAATGCAGGACCTGTGAAAAAAAACCTTGCAACCTCTTGCAAACACCACACCTGACAGGAAACGTTCTGAACAAGGGTTTTTTTTTTTCCAGTAACCTTAATAGAACATTATTCGAAGTGGAATTGAATGTTATTTATGCACTGTACGTGGAACTGTTGTGCTTTAAGTGAATGTTAAACTCTTTTTATTTTTAAATGTTACTTTAGTGCTGTCAGATGATTCCACAATCCTAATAATATCAATATAAATTATTTAATATTATTATTTAATATTATTTTTTATGTGCATTCAGAATATACACATGCGTGTGTGTGTGTATGCGTGTGTGTATTTATACACATGGTGAATATACACAGTATACATGTCTTAAAAACATTATTTTGGAGGCGATTCATCGTTTGACAGCAATACCAATTTTAGAAAAGATTCATAAGGAACCAAGCTGACAGGAAACGTTCTCAGAACGTTGTTGAAATGTTTTCTTAAAGTTGTAAACAAACCTTTTTTAATATTGTTAATAGAATGTTGATTCAAAGTTGTGAGGGCCTGTATTCACAAAACGTCTTAAGGTTAAAGTAGTTCCTCACTTGTCGATTTAGGAGAAAATCTTCAAAATAGTGAGCATGTCAGTCCTAAGTCAGTCAGTCAGTCCATTTGTGCTCTAAGAGTATTTCACAAAGCATCAGGCTAAAACTAGCTCGTAAATCTGTGAAGCGTTAGGAGTAATGAAGAGAAACTCCTAAATCCTAAATAGGTATATTCAATATTTGCATTAGACTGAAGATTACCTGAACATATACATTATATTGCTTAATTATCGACACTTAGTCTGCATTTTAAAATCTTTATCTCAATGTGGCAAGATAAAATCTCTGACAGAGACTCCTCCCCTCTCCTATCAGCCAATCAGTGTGTGCATGGTCAATAAGCATGCTGACATCATCCATAGCAACAAGGTCAACCCCGGCCTTTCTCTGAACTTAAGACTTCTCTCTGTTCCTTATTGTCAATGGGTTAAAAGAGAAAAACTCAATGTTTTGTGAATACGGGCCCTGGTCTTTTTTAGCACAGAAACATTATTTATACTCTTTCCCTAAAATGCTGTATTTTTTAAATGTTACTAATTTTAGAAAACTGTAACCTAGCAGACACAGAGCGTTCTGGGAACGTTCTTCCAGTAACATTCATGGAATGTTTGTTCAAAGTTATATATTAATAACGTTCTCAAAACGCAACAATGCTATTTATGCATTATTTTGTTTTTGGTTTTTTTGCTACTATTTGTTGTGTTCAAAATGTAACAGTCCCATAATCTTAGCAAAATGTTACAAATGGAACGTTCCTTTAACATCTGGAAAAACGTTTTTTTTAAAACTGAGCGTTTTGAGCTTTTAGAGATCCAATTTTTCTAACTTAAAGTGAACATTAGCACAACGTTCTTAGAAAGTGTTTTTGTTTGCTGGGAACTAAACAGTTCAGTTTTCACCTCAGGTTTGTCAGGAAATACAAAAACCTGTTTGCTTCTTCATTCGTACCTTAGAAATCCCTCCCAAACTGCAGGACGAGGATGCATGCGATGGCTTGAGAAATATCTGCAAGTGTCAGAGGAAGTAGTACATGTGTGTGAACTAGAGCAAGAAAAAGCCCCTTTGAAGTTGTTTGCACGGTGGTCTCGCTGCATGTGTGTGTGTGTGTGTGTGTGTGTGTACGCTGCTGTCCCTCTCGACACTGGTTGGTTTTTCTTGAGAAACATAAACCACGAGCCCAGAGACACGGCTGCCAGCGTATCATCAAAGACAAGATTCGCTAGAAGCAGGTGCAGAATCATCCCACAACATTAACACTGTCGTCTCTGATAAAAAACACACCTCACCGCACCTGACCAATCACGATCCACTTCTTTCACTTCACACTTATCCCCGGGAACATGCCAGCTTATGAGAGGCTTCTGAATGGCTTTTCAGAAATAATGCACTGGAAAGAAGCGGGAGGCATTGACACAGGCTCTCTCAGACATGTGTAGGCAGTCATGGGTTGATCTGGGTCACATGAACGCTGCTTTCCTGTTCACAGTAAGTCTGGTTGAGGGTTTCTGGGTGGAAAGCCCACTACTGTGATATGACTCTGCACTATCAGGTGCACAGATACCTTTCTGTCAGCCTTCCTTTCAGCAAGACGATGCCTAATCACTGGCTTAAACTGAAGAATTTCTTGCACTTGCTGATGAACTACATTTACAGGGTCATTGTGCTAAATAATAACACTATTATCATCACAAAATGTGCTCACCCTCAGACCATCAGATATTAGGAGGAGTGCGTTTCTTCATCAGATCTGGAGAAATGTGCCTCTGCATCAGTGTCTCAGTAATGGATGTGAATGGGTGCCGTCAGGATGAGAGTCTGATAAAAACATCAGAATAATCCACAGCGCTCCAGTCCGTCAGTTCACATCTGGAGAAGACAGAAGATCAAACTAATCCAGCACTAAGACCTTTTTAGCTAAAATATAAGTCCATAATACAGGTTTCTCCTGTGAATGAGTCTATCTCTCAGCAGGGTGTTTAGGCAATTGCATGGGGCCCTGGGGTCCAGAGGGGGCCCCAGCGGAAAGCAATTTCTTCTGATGGGAATCGAGAACCGGCATTTTTTGGGTGTGTAATTGGGTCAATACTGGACTACTGATAAGCTTTAAACAAACAATTCTGTTATTGATACGTGTGTAGCTTTATCTCCGTACTTCTGTGATCCTGACGAATTAGAAGCTGCTCTCATAAACCCATCTCAAGCTGATGACGTGCAGTTTGGCACCATCTCAATCTCTGTCCGGCACACATGCAATAATAATAATGCTTAAGATCAGGTACAGATTCTATATCTTGATTAAATAACAATGAACCATTGTATTTAAAGCATTAAGCACTCTCCAGAGATTCATGCACACTCAACAATTGCCCCAATGTGGCATAATCAAACACTTAATTACATACTTTTGAATAAACAAAAAGTGTTAAAAAATCCTCCCTCTACCACTCAAAAAAAATACAAATCCTCCCTCCCACAAGAGTGTCCGCTAAAATATTCCTGCTCCCTGAGAAATCAATATTCAATGGCTAGAGACGCTCAAATTCTCGATTACATTCTTGTGCTGTGGTATGCTAAGGAAACATCTCTCTCTCTTTTAATTAAAAACACATTGTGTCTTCTCCAGATGTTAACCGATGGACTGGATTGCTGTGGATTATTGTGATGTTTCATCAGACTCTCATCCTGACGGCACCCATTTACTGGTGAGCAAGTGATGAAATGGTACTTTTCTCCAAACATGATGAAGAAACACAGTCATCTATATCTTGGAGGAGTATATTGTTTTGAAGTAAATATTCATTTTTAAGGACACTCTATCTGACGGCACCCATTCACCACAGGGCATCTTTTTGCTGAGACACTGATGTCATGCTCCTGATGAAAAACAAACTCATCCTAATCTTTTAATTTGTGAAATGCAGCTTCATGAAGGTCGATCTCAAGAGTGTTTATTATCTCTAGGATTGTGGAATTCCATTTTAACCGGTCCTAGTTTTGCAATCATCAGTCCATTCATGTCGTGCGCAGCTGCCGCGGTCCGTCTCCAGATACCACAGGACCGTCTCATCATGTGTGTCTTGTGTGTTTTGACCCTCATCCGTTGCAACGCTCGGCATATCTCCTCTCTTGTATGCGTCGTTGTGTGCGAGCTGCTGGTTGCCATGGTTTCGACGGTATTGGCGGATGCTTTCAGTTAGCTAATCCTGCTCGATGCTCTCCAAGCCCTGAGATGAATACACTTGATGCCAGACGCAGCTGGCCCTGCATTCAGTCCTGCACATTCACGGGCCCATCGACTCAATAGAGCAGCTAGTCAAGCGCGGACCGGGTCTGAGTCGGCGCCTGCTCATCTCGGCTGTGAGTATAAACATCAGCACTCATCACAGACTCAAGATCAAGTTGTGCGGGCAGGGATGTTGTGTAAGAAGCGTGCTTGCTTTGGACAGCACATCATTCGATATGTGATACATATATTCCAAAAACATCTACCTGTTATAAACTATTAAACTTCAGTGGATAATAAAAAGTGATGAACTGCACACAGCAACCCTCTGGAAGTGCTGCATGGGAATTTTGTTTACAAAATATAAAAAATGTAGTTTACAATGTATGGTAAAGTTCTACAAATAAATCATATTTTGGTTTAATTATACCATGCTTTTTTAGTTTTTGCCTGTTTTGATTTAGTTTCAAATAATGCTTGAATAGGGTTTAATTGTAGAAATAAACTATAAATTCAATGCATAAAAATAATTAATAGGAAAAAAAGCACATTTATGGTACGCAGTGAATTTACATAAGTGTCGAATGTACAAATGAGGCCTTAATTTAGTTTAGAATGATACAGTAATATGTTTTGCATGCTATAATTCTATTAATAAAATTACTACATTATTAAAATAATGTAAAATAAATGAATAAAATAATGCAGTAATCTATTTACCATGCTATAATACACCAATAATCAAACTGGTGCTGCTAATTGATTATTTGCATACAAAATAAAAGTTTTAGTTGACGTAATATGTGTGTGTTCTGTGTATAGTTATTTTGCATTCATAAACACACACACATAAAGTATGTACTTTTACATTATTTACATAATAATTATATATATATTATAAATATATTAACATAACCTATTTTTCTGAAATATATAGATGTATGTGTGTGTATTCATGCTTAAAAAATAAATATACTCACATATATTACGTAAACAAAAATGTTGATTTTCTATGCGATTAACCGTTGGACGGCGCTAAATCAAATACATTCAATTATTGTGCTTGTTTTGTATTTTTAGACTAAATGATTGAAACAAAGTATTGTGGCCACGAGTGAAGACAACATGATGAAAAAGTTAGTAAACCCCCCACGCAGGGTTAAATTCTCACACACAGCTCTATTCATCGCGGGGTTAAACTGATTGACATGCTTCTTTGAGCGTCTGTGTTTGTGTTTCAGTGGATTAGTGTTCCACTGACACGATGCTGCTGTCTCGTCTGCTCCTTCCAGAAATACAGCAGACCAAAGCCGGAGAGAGATATTTCTGACCTGAATCTTTAAAACTAGGTCTGATGTTGCTGGATCAGGAATGCGTAATGCAATCTTCACCAATCGGCAACATTATCTGCCATTTGGCTGACAATATGAAGCATTCCCAACCGTTTTTGCTTCCGTAACGTGGCGTATTTATGAGCGAATCAGGATATCCAACCAGGAAAAAGCTCACACACACAGAGAGAGGAACTTGATTTTATCCATTTGATTGGATTGTGAAATGTGTCCATAAATAGTTGTTTGGCCGTCAGTTCTGGCCTAGATTGATGTCAGCTGAAAAGCACTTATTCCTTTTCAGAAATATTGCCAGCTAACAAAAACATGCTCAGAGTAAGTCATGAAACCGAACGTTCTCTGTGCGTTTTGTTAACGTTTTAAAAATGTTTTTCAATGTTATGCACGCGTTACAATGTTTAAACTCTGTCATCATTTACTCACCCTCGAGTAGTTCCAAACCTGTATGAATGTTTTTGTTCTGCCGAACACAAAGGAACATATTTTGAAGAAAGTTTGTAACCAGTCTGTTTTGGGTCACCGCTGACTTAGTCAATGGACTGGTGAGTACATGATGACAGTATTCTGATTTTTGAAAAATTGCATCATTTTTGCAAACATGAAATGATTTCTAATGTTATACTTGCTTTGGAAGGTTTCTCGAGTAACATTTGAAAATGAACGTCCAACTAAAATGTTTCAGAAATAACGTTCTGAGAATGTTATTTAAACCACAAAGCATAGCTTTGAAAGGTTCCCTGTCAGCTGGATAATGAATTTTGTTTCCTGTTACTGCGATTTCTGGAAAACAATAAAATACTTGAAAGCAGATGTTACATTTCGATCAAAGATTATTAAGAAAAACATTTTTGATTCTCTGATTCACTCACAGTCGGGCCGTGAAATGTAAATAGGGTGAATTTTAATTTTGTGTGTTGACTTTAATGTCAGTGTTTACCTGGACTCGTTTTCATTTGTAAATGCCACAGTTTCACTGTCAACACCTGAGGACAGATATATTACACATATGAATCATCAGGTTGCTGTTTGTTCATATTAATCTCTCCCCTGGTGTGGTTTCTGCACCGCAGTGACCTCAAAAAACACCAGTTAAAGGGCCGAGGTGCAGCTTCTGTTTTCCCACCACAACACCAAATGTCGGCGCTTCCCCCTCTTTAATGCCCCCTGAAAGTCCTGTTCACACCTCACGGCAGAAGCCATTTGCTTTCGCTTTAGTTCTGATTATTGCTCATTCGGTTTTAGATTATCCAGGGTGTCAGCTCTCCAAATCTAAGATGGATTTAGGAAGTGCTAACACTGCCTTTACACCAGTGTGCTGTTTTAACAAACTCAAGGTGAAAAAAGAAACAGGTTTATTGCTTTTGAAAGCATATCAATATGTTATACGTTTTCTCAAATGAGAGCCGTGGGATCAGTAGGTAAATAAATAGGTATAAACTACAATTTGTGTAATTCATTTTAATTTTACTGTATCATTCATCTTAACAACCATTACCAATTTCTCAAAATAGTAGTGTGGCAGAATATTTTGGACTAAATGTGTTTATTTATATCTGTAAATATCATTTAGGCTACAGTAGTCAACATTTGAAATGGATCAAAACATTTTTTTTAGAAAATTGCCTTAAAGCAAGAGACCGTTTTGGTTTTATGTATTAGGACAACTTTGATGAATGTTGTTGACCCACTACAAGTGCTGACTACTGTATATAACTGTATATCACTGTATATAACACACACGCATACACATACAAACATATATATATATTACTCAATTAATTTTCAAAATATACTTGCCTAAATACTTTCTACCAATATGTTTTCTTGTATTTTTTTTAAATATATGTATATATGCTTTAAAACCACACGATTGTAAATGTGTTTTCTCGCCTCCAAAATACATTGTGGTTTGTGAAGGTTGAAACAAAATATATTCTAAATTTCAAAAATATATTTCATTAAGATTCACTGTTTACAAGACACATTTAGCATATATTTACATTATATATTTGGCCGATTTTTTTTTTTTTTTTTTTTGCTCTGTGGGGCTACCAGTGTTGTTAATATTTTCACATAGCATGGTTTTGAATGGTTACCATGTTTATGTACACTCATATTTACATGATATTCCAATAATCATCATGGTACTGTTTTACCTAAATAGCTTGCTCGTACCGTGTTACTCCTTACATGTGCTTAACTGTTGTCATTCTGTAACATTTTAATCGGATCGGAAGAAATTTTGAAAGGAAACTGAATTTCTGCGCTGACGATTCTACCGCTGAACTAGCGGTAAACGTTTTGCGTAAAACAAAAAAAACACACACAGTATTCCATGGCTTCCTGTTGCCATTCTTTTAAAACCTGGGTAGGGTGTGCAGGGAAGAGAGGTTTGGCTTCAGTGTTAAAGGTGTTTTCATTGGCCACCGAATATGCCAATCAAACGTTCCTAGAAGCCTATTGGCCAGTTCGGTGGGTCTATCGCTCCATTTCGCACTGTTTCTCAGTCCATCTGTCTTTAACCGTGCGTCGTCTCATTCCGCGCGTTAGTCTAGTACGGAGCAATTTACAGCAAAATCCCGCTCGTATCTCGATAAAGTTAGATATACCGTTGATCGCATTATTTCGCAGTTTATTTGTGTTGAGTGTATGGTAAATATCAAAGTAATCGCGTCATATACCCAGACCTAGTTTTCTGGGCGTTTGAAATCGGACACCGCTATAACGTCTCCCCTCAGCGCGGAGGGATACACTGTTGGGGCTGACAATGTGGACGGTGCTAAAATGTCTCCTCGGAAGATGAGATGTTACATTTGTAGCGCTCAAAAGAATTAGAATAGAACTTTCGGCAGAGTTAAATTCGAGCGCCGTTACATTGTAACAACTCTCGGCACGGACTGTTCGCGTTTCCCGGGAAATTGGACGCGTTTTGCACCGTGAATTAGCGGGACCTGAGGCGCGGAGGGGGGAAATTTTGTCCCCCAACTTTTCTGTTTTTCCTCTCGGGCTGAAGCGCGTTTCTCTCCCGCTGGATGCCGCACGCGTGACGCGAGGAACGGTGAGTATTTACCGCCTTTATCGCAGTTCACACATGTAAACGCGCACGTTTTTTACGTTAAGGCTTGTGTTGTGATTGATGAACTTTTGTTGCACGGTAAATGTGTGTGAAGTGTTTTGTCTATGAGCTTCGGTGTGTGTGCGGGGTTCGAGTCCAGAGGAAACGGCTTCTTTGTTCAATACTGGCAACAATGTCAAGTTTAAAACCCCACGTATAGCTCCTTTTAACCACGCTAACTGTGTGTTTACAACTTTATAGAGCATCTGCTGCTTTTTCGTTTGTATATTTGCTGCAAATCGGGTATTTAAAGTTTTTGATGGTTATAACAGATGAAAGTTTGGGTTTGGGTTAAATGAAGTCATCTGCAAAGTACCTTTGATGCGTTTTACATTCGCTGCGTTTGGAGTTTCCTGCTGTTCGCAGTTCTTCTAATGCCCTGGTGTGTTTATTTGAGTTTTCTTGGGAAATAACTTTTACCTTTTCCACTTTTGGGAATGGCTCTCTCGTCTTTTCCCCTCTGGAAAACCAGTGGAGGTGTTTACGTACGCTTATTATCTCTATTCTCCCATATGGTGTGTTTCTTGTTGTTCTTGTGTAGTTTTCAAACTTTGTGTCGAGGGCCGTGTGTTTCTTTGTGTTGGAGAGGTTGGGGGTGGGGGGGGGGGGGTCTTGTTCACTATCTAGGGTGAACGTGGCCTGAAGTCTTCATGTGTTGCGGCCTGTTGCTGATCAGCCTTGTGTTGAGTCCTGTGGGTTATTTTCATCTTTTGGATGTTGGTTCGATAATGCTGCATTTGCACTTGTTGTTGGAGCTTGAAGCCAAGTAAAGTCACCTTTGTTAATTTAACAGTACAGATTGAGTCAAAGTACTTAACAGTATCAAATGGGAGAATAGAGTGTCAGTAATGTATAATGACAAGATCAAACACTCAATTTTCAGTTAAAGGCCTTTCATTATTGAATTGTGGTAAAACCATGGTGCAGTGATGTATCAAGTGATGTTTACTTTGTGTTGTTTAAAGAAATTGCATGTATTTTCATGCTACAAGCAAACAAATCAATAGAAATGGCATGACATGTCCAAAAGATGACCATGTCAATAACATTTATTTATGCTTGAACACATGCCCAAAAACGTTATTTTACCCACTGTTTTGAAATGTGTAGCCTAAAATTCCATGGTGTTTACACTGTTGTTGGGATTGTATGCCCAGCGGTGTTTGCTCTCAAAACCATGTTGATTCCATTGCAGACGCTACTATTCAGGCGTTTAATTTTAAGGCGTTAATTCTTTTATTCATCAAGGATACATTAACATTGATTAAAAGTGACGGTAAAGACATTTATAATCTTACAGCATGTGTGAATCCTGAAAAACGAAACGCATCCGTTTCCACAAATTTCGGCAGCACGACTGTTTTTAATATTGGTAACAATCAGAAATGTCTCTCGGCTGATTAGAATGATTTCTAAAGGATCGTGTGACACCGATGCATTGATCACAGAAATAAATGACATTTGAACACAAATATTACAAAAGGTAATATTTCACAATTTTGCTGTATTTCTGAACAAATGGACGGGGCCCTGGTGAGGCTGCGTTTAAAAACATCACAGAAAAGCATGGTGTTTCCATGCTACTTGCCCCAAGCACTTTTTGCTATTCTTTTGTTAGTGTAAACTGTGCGATCTCTAAAGTGAAAGTAAAGCCATTATAGTGCTGGCTTCATTGCAGCATTTGTGATCTTTAATGTTTCACCTGTTGATCATCAATGGAGGTGCTGATTATGATTCAAGGGAAGGTGTTATGAAGGCGCAGTGATGATGACGAAAGTATTTTTGGATAAGGCTTCTCACTTTTCTTGTGTCTGTGTGATGCAGTGCTGATGTTTAATGAGTTGCTTCATGAATTAAGGAATAATGTAAAATCACAGCGCTTCGCTTGGTTCTGTGTGACGTGACATTTATCATCTGAAAGCTGCCAAAATGTTTTTTAGACTAAAAAGCACGTGTTGTATATAATTAAAGCGAAATGTTATGTATTAGAGCTCGTGTGACTGGATATTTCACGCTATGGAAATGTTACACATGCATTCATAGTTGTTTGCGTCGAACTAGCTCCTATATACGAGCTATGGGTGGTTATTTCTCGAGCGTCTGGACTCGCTGGTGGTCTCTTTTGGTGGTTAACCGAGTTCAGATGTGGTGCATTCTGGGAAAACACACTATTACATCAGGCCTGTAATGCAGAGTAGTTCTTCAGACGGAAGAGGCGGTCGGATTATTTTGGATCATATGTATTCACGTCAGATTTGATTTTCTAGACCCGGAGTTCACAGGTGATCTGAAAGCATGCTTGTCCGTTATGCATCTCCTTCCCTTCAGGATCATAAACCTGTTTGAGCTGAGAGAGAACGAGAGAGACGTCGAGCGAGAGAAGCAGATCAAGAACAGGAACACAGGATCAGGATGGCGACGGTGGGGACCGACATGGAGCTGAACGACCTGTTGGACTTCAGCGTTGTAAGTCAAAGAGACTCTTCTGCTGGTTTTATTAACAGATATTCATGCATAGTTGACCTCAAATGTCAAGCGGTGTGGCGTGCCGTAAAACGGTGTTGTGACTGTGTTGTATGGTAGTCATAACTAAAGGCCGTTGTTGGGCCACACACGTTTGCCTTTCTACTTTATATTTGAGGCATCACAGACACACAATGAAAGCAAAATATACCATTATTTGTGTATATTTACTATTATACGTTTATTGTGTTATTATTATTTAAAAATTAGTTTTTTATGTTTTTCATTTATATTTTCAAGTTTCATTGAATTTTAGTTTGGGTAATTCTGATGTGTTTTTTGTCTATATGGTCATTAATTATTAAAAATTTATATATTAATGTTTTCGTGTGTGTGTTTGAAGAGTTCAGATGCAAAAACATTTGAAATATGCATCTAAAAATGAGCATTTGTATCAGGTTCCTATGTTTAGGCTCAGTTATTTTACTGAATAGGTATTTTTCCATGCAATTAAAGTCAAATAACTTATCAGAAATATAGGAGCCTGATTAAAAGGCTCATTTTAGAAGAAAATTTCAGATTACACTGAAAGGCTTTTGCATCTGAACTCTTTGTGTGTAATATATATATATATATTACACACTATTATAGTTTTTATTACTATAGTAGGCTTTGTCTATATGGTCATTAATTATTTTCCAGTTTTACGTAATATTTAGTATATTTTAGACTAAATAAAAACTTGAAATTTTGACTTGCAACTTTTTTTTTCCTTAACCATAATACCTTTTATATAAACATAGGTTAATAATAATAAAAAAAGCTAAATTTGAATTTTCACCTAATTTTAACCTGGAAAAATAATAATAAAAAAAAAAAAATATTGAAAAATAAAAAGATATGTCAAACTATTAGTGATGGGTAAGATCTTATGCATAAAATCTAAAATTTTTCGAAGCAATGGTGCGTGTTGTCTTTGCTAAAATATTTTTTTCTCTCTACGGTAGATGTTTCCTCATCCGGTGTCAAATGGGAAGAACCGAGGCCCTACTTTACCCAGCAGTCAGTTTGGTAGGCCATGTTTTTATTACTCTTCTGATTATAGAAACGACTGATGCAGGATACAGAGAAAAAGATGTGATCTGCAGACGGCTTTCACACTTTTGGAAAATGTATTTTATCATTGTAAACCCCACGCGCAGAACTTTCTTGCGCTGCACACGTGTCGATGTCGTTAGTGTTTGCGAAGCCTGTTTGATCCTCGTCGCTCAGATCCGTCCTGCTCTCGCTGTTTCATGTTCTCAGCTGTCGACCCTCCATCATGGGGGAGGAGAGGATGATGGGAAATGATAGTCGTCCTCTCACCCCTGCGAACAATGTCAACAAACATTAAAACAACACACAAAACAGCCCCCCGCCAACTGCACCGTCTCACCCAAATGGAGTCTCTCTTGGTTTGAGACATTCAGAAATCTGATTGTTTTTGACTGAAATCAGAGGTTTTTGGTTGAATCTCCCAAAACTGAATATGTTCGGGGGACTTTAACATTAACCATTTAACTAAAACAAACTTTAATTCAGAAGAAGCACGGTTAAATTATCTTGCAGCGTCACCAAGGTTGGTTCATCAAAGTTTATATACATTTTTGTTTATTTAAATACTTTTTTAGACTGTGACGTTGTATTTTCCTGCTAGTGGTAAACACTTTTTCGATTAATACATTAAATTTAGGGCTTAATCAATTTTCTATATGGACAAGTGACTGAAAGTAGTCTTTTATTGTGAATTCTTCATGACAACCTGCCAAAATAAAAGTTTGGTTTGACTTGATGAATTTGTGACACATTACTGTGAACTGTATAATATATTACTGTTGTGCAGTAGAATAAACACTTCAAGGTAGAAATAATAATAATAATACGGAATAAGTTAGACTGTTTTTAGAGAGTTGCATGATCTGTGTTCGGCTTTAATCCTCTATTCGACAGCGCAACTCTCACTACACTACTTAAATGGTCATGCTTTTACAAATTAAAACATTTACAATGTTTTATGCCTTCATTTGATTTTCACTGTTTTCATTATAAATTATTAAACCATAAATCCAGAAAAATAAAAACAGACAAAAGTATCAGAATATATATATATATATATATATATATTTTTTTTTTTTTTCATAAGAACGTATTGTTGAGCAAAATAAATAAATGAACTGTTAAAACTTTATGAGATACTTTGAGATATTTTAAATATATTTTGTTTTATTATTAAATTTTCTTAAGCCATTAAAACAAAAATAAATGGTTAATAATAAAACTGATTGTATAATGCTCTGTTCTTATCAATGGTGTCCAATATCGGACTCCTGTGTTTTCCTGAATATCTTCTTTAGTTTTAAAGGGATAGTTCACCCAAAAATGAAAATTAGATGTTTATTAGCTTACCCCCATGGCATCCAAGATGTAGGTGA
>JAUMHQ010047127.1:0-19725 GCA_032361165.1 Enteromius paludinosus | reverse complement strand
TAAGCTACATACCTTCTATGTACATATCAGAGAACAATTTAAAATATTCTCTCAGTGCATTCTATGGCACCTTTAATGTTCACTAAATGTAATAGTTATAATATATATTATATTATATATTAATATAATTGTTTTTACGTAGAAACTAACACAGAATTGAAATACTGACCGTGACTTATCCAGAATTTTAACATCTATGTATCTAATATGAGCTGATTTAGGGGCAAGTTTAACAGAAAAATCAACATTTCAATCCAATAAATTAATACTGTTCATAAAATGTAATGTCTGTTGTTTTAGTTTACCAATGCTTTTTTTTAATGCTTCCTATATGCAAAATGACAAAACCTCCTCCTCTATCTCTCTTACAGAGCAATACAAGCACCACTGGTTCCCAGACCGTCCCAACAAAGGTTCTGGGTATCGCTGCATACGCATCAACCACAAGATGGACCCTCTGGTTGGACAGGCCGGTCAGCGCATCGGCCTGAGCATCCAGCAACTATACCTGCTGCTTCCCAGTGAGCTCACATTGTGGGTTGACCCATTCGAAGTGTCCTACCGCATCGGAGAGGACGGCTCGATCTGCGTGCTCTATGAGTCCCATCCCAGCACCAATGGAAACCCCAGCGTCACCACTGGAAACTGCAACCCCGCCTCCTCTGTCACCCAGGTGTCCCCGATGGTGGACAGTCACATCAGCTGCAAGGAGGAACTACTGGTTTTGGGCCGCACCAGCCCTGCTAAACCCTACATGATGACTGTGTCCAGCTAAATGGATCACAGAAGTCATTTTTAAAAAATAAAAAAAAGAGAGAAAGGAGAAGGAAAAAAAAAACAGGATGTGTCCTATCGTCCAGGTGATGGAAACCTCGTAGGTTTAATTTTCACTCGTTTGGTTGTCTGTTCTGTTATTGTGTTGGATCTACCAGAGGCTTGACCCTGGGGCAGCTAATGAAGACCCGAAACATCGCCCGGCCCTCCAGCTCACTCCACTAAGGCGGCGGTCCTGGGGCGCCTTTTTCCACCATCGTCTGCCGATGTTGACTTTGCACTTTCGCTTTCACGGTTTATGTTATTGCATAAGCTCCCTCTAAAATGTTGAGGAATTACTCTCAAATCCTGTTTTATCATTTCACTGTTCGCTGTCGAGCTGAAGCCCAGACCCAGCAGTGGCCGAGCCAGACCGGAGTAACCGCTACGAGCCTCTCTTTTGCTAAAAACCTCACTTTTTTGGACCACAAAGCGGTACTTTTGTCTCTCTTCTCTGTGTCTGGCACACGCCCGGGCCTTCTTTTGGGCTTCAGGTCGACAAGAACTGGCTCTGCTGCAGTGGAATACCTGTGTCATACTGTTACCCACGCTAGCCGTCGATGGCACTGTGATGCAAAGGTTCTCATGCTTGTAGCTTTTTCTGGGGGCTCCCTCCTGGATGAATGTAATTTCTAACAAAAAGAGAGAGAAAAAAAAAAAAAAAAAAAAAACTCAACGCAACAAAACATTTGATTTATTTAAGCCCCTCGTCATACCAAAATGAAAGATGTAGCAAAATTTGTTTTTGTATTTGTTGACTTGGATCAGATGTGGTCTTTACTTTCTGCCTGGTTTAGAAAAGACGTTGAATGCACTTTGACATTTTAGACTGTGTGGGATGACGTTTCGATTCGACCCAGCTGCATTCCATCGCATACGTAATTTGCTTTCTCTGGTTGCAATATTAAGTCGCTTCAATCCTGGGTCCTTCTCTCTAGCTGTTTTTTGCTTTGGAATGACTGATTGAGGCTGTTAGAGTTTAGTTCTCCATCTAAGGCCAGTACGTGGCAAGAGACGACAGACCGGCATCAAAAATCAGACCGAGGTTTCCAATCTTATCACAGAATCGCAGGGCCAGTGATGCTCGCTTGTTACAGAGTGTCTCCCGACTCGCTTTCCAGCCAGTCATCACCGGTCTCAGTCTTAACTAGGAGTGCGCCGTTAAAACATATCACCTCCCTCCCTAGGACTGGCGAAGGAGGGGGTAGGACCCTCAGATCAGGGCAGCTACAATCCTCTCCGGCCCCCTTCTCGCAGCCAGGAGGAGAGTTTTATGCCAGCACACAAACCGAGCGCACTCCAGAACCTACTGAGCCTTACGTTCAGGGCCGAGTCGGGACGGGAAGAGACATGCGGTGTGCTCCTGGTTCTGGCCGATTCTGTTTACATTAGCACGACTGGGCGGAAATAAGCGGGTTGCAGGCATTGTGTGCGAAGGACTGGTCTTGCCTCAGCCACTAAACTGCCGAGACAAGGTGCTGATTGATCAGTCCAATGTGGCTAATACTTTTGAACCTTGAAGTACCATGGGTAATGCTGGGTTGTCGATGCACTGCCGTCCCTCTCTATTTTGTCTTAGTCCATTTTAAAGAAGCGCAAAGCCGTTTTTAAATCAAATTGACATTTTAAGTATGGGTCGAATCTCGATATGTGGACGCAGTTCGCCATCCCACCCTTCTGAATTCTTTGAACTCTGACAGGCGGCCCCCTTCGCCTGATGGTTTTAATAGTAACGCTTTTTAACCTCATTCTGGTGATCGCAACCAAATTGGAACAGACAAATCGAGTGCTTTTTAGATCTGCAGCTTTTAAATTACTTTACCCCCCCTCCTCCACCGAAACAACACCATCAGCAAACCATTTCCACTCTCCGTTTCAGTTCGGTAAGCGCTTGCACACAAGTTTTAAGTGTCGTTTTGAGTCTAAACACAAGTCTACTCGGAGGCAAGAGCACATGAAATGCACTAATAGGTTAAACATTGAAGTTATGTGACTTTGAGACCCACTCGTCTCGATTGGAATGTATTGCCAAGCTCAGGCCACAGACATTCATTGAAACCCATATGGATGTGCAAGTTAAAATGTGAAAAACAGAAGGGAATGATTCGGTTGGGAATTTTTGTCGGTCATTTCAGAAGTGATTCACGTTATTGCCACTTTCGCATCTGAGGTGGTTCCATATTTGTAGAATGTATTGTTATTGTACAACATATGGTAGAGTAAGTACATAACCATACATATGGGAAGTGCCAATAATTGATATTTTGCTGTGTGTAGACGTGTTCCTTTTTGTATTTCATATTTTAACATGAATTCCTCTTTCATAAGTAAAGCCATTTGTGTTAGGAGTGTTGGAGAGGACCAAAGTTGTTTTGGTAAAAAATATATATATCAGTTTCCATGCTCTGTGCTGATAGACTTTCCTTGTTTTTTTCCCCCCCCTTACCTTTTCTTCTTTTTTTTTTTTAAATTAAAACAGAAAAAAGAAAAAATTCTGAGCAACCCAAGATAAAGCTGTCTGTATCTTGTGATTTTTCTCGTCTGTACATCTCTTGTGTTCATTCTTTTCCTCATTCTTGGGTATGTTGTGATGAACTGCTGTAAATTTGTACAGTTCATGTAAATTGATTGTGCGGAAGTTGTACAGATTTCTATATTTTGGAAGAAAAGTTTTTTTCTCTGTAATAAAAGATTTCCTATCTTGGCAATGTTTTCCCGTGGGCCTGGTCTTATTCTTTATCAAAATACGCTCATGCTCATAATTGCATTTCATGAGGTAATTCTTTGTGCTTTTTTTGGAAGATATTTACAGATATTTTAGACTAAATATGCCAGACATTAGTCCATAACAGAGCCAGGATGTCACTGACATGCTTTTCAGTATTTTTCAAGTGTGAGGACAAAGAAAGCAAGTCTGTATGGACAGCAATAGAGCATAATTCTAGCTTGTGAAAAAATTAAAACATTTAAGATTCCACACAACTTTAAATCGCATTAGCATTAGAAATTGGCAGGCAATATAACTGCAACTTGTGTATTGGTATTACATATTAGTAAGCATTTTAATGGTTAATAGTCTCATAGTTATCTTTCTTAGTGTAAACAGACCTTTAGCCCAAGGGGTCAAAATTTAGCTAGTTAGCAGTTAGCCCCCCTTGTGTAGGTGCTGTAAATACACCATTATTTCCTAAAACAAGCTTTAGCATATCACTAAAAATTAATTATAGTAAAGACAATGTTTGCACTGGCTCTTAAAAGTGTGCAATAGGATTTATGTTTTGGATATTTTCCCCTGCTTACTGCATTTTGACATGATAGCTAAGAATAGCTGCTAGCACAGTGTGTCCTTGTCTTGCTAATTAGCATAGGTTTCCTTCAGTAACAGAGTTGTTGAATTCACAACATTTAAGGATCACGTGAGATCCCTCTGTTTAAAATGAGGGACGTTGAGAAAAGTTTAATACCACTTCTAGGGATCTTGCGCTAGCTGAGTAGCTAGCATTTAAATAAACGGGAATGCTAATGCTATAGCTTTGTCCGAGCCTATCTTTCCCAAATGATGTTCTTCTAACATAAAGCTTGAAAATTGCGTAAAGTGAGGTTGTCCATATCGATTAAATCTTTCTTTTGTGTTTGGGAAGGGAAATCACGTAAGCTTGGAAGCATCATTTCTAGCTAGAGCAAAAGATCAAACACAAGGCATTGTGGGTACTGGATCAAAACGCTGACTCCAAAAAAAAATAAAAATAAAAGACGTGGGTGGATAGACTTGGCACAATCCCCAAGCTTCTGTTTTCATGAGTTGCTTCATAGCACTCTGAATTGGAGGGTTTTTTGATTCAATGGACAAAGACTGAGAGGGGGGTTGGGAGAAGACGAGTGTAACAAAGGGGGGCATGAAAAGACCTGGATGGCTGTTTGTGTGACCTGTAGTAGTCTGAACACTTGGAAAGCAGCGAGAGTGTTTGAAACGGTACATAAATTATTCGGGTGCGGTTGCCGTGTGACTCAAGACAGGTCCAATACATCTATTTACCTGCAGGCCTAGCCACAGGCACTCTGCTTATTTTATACTCTGCTTAAGTCAGTCCGAAACACTCTAGCGTTTCTGGTTTTCCAAGGAAGTATGTGGTAAACATTACAAACCTAGTCAAACAAGTCATCAGAGTCTGGGCAAAGCTTGATATTGTATTTAGATGCTAGAATTTACAGTAAAAACATTTCTGTGGATATACTGTATGTGTGTGTGTTTCTCCACACTGCGTGGGTTCAGTTTGTTCTTCTTTCTTCTCACATCTGCCTTCGGCGCTCAGCCACCCTCTTGTTCTTCATCTGCAGCGTAGGGCCACAACAAAAGAGGACCCGAGTGAAAGCAGCTGGAAGGAAACTGCAGTCTCTGTCACTGTGGGAGAGACTCACCTGGCTGCTTTTCTTTTATTCAGACTCTTTCTACTCCTGCCAGGTGTTCTTCGCTTTCATCCCACAGAACAGACTGAATATTTTTTGTAGAACTGGCAGGATGAGGTTGTTCTTTTTATTAATTAAACATAACATCAAAGCAAATACCATTAGATTCTGTGCATAAGGCTTCAGCGTCTCAGGAACGTGTTTCTGTGGCATTTAAAAGCAGTTTTTCAGCCTTACATGTTTGTCTACGGAATAGTTTATGAAGAGAGTATCAAGAAAATTGCTGTTATCTGTTGTTTTTACATTTATCTTATCGTTAGTGTTTAGGTTGCTGTTTGCTGAAGACAGGCATGGAGCTGATACTGAGGGCTACCAGAGGAGATGTCTCCTCTTTCCTGCTGATATGCATTCAGTTTGTCTATAAATTGGGTTATATATATACAGTGGGGTTCAAAAGTCTAAGTCCACATTGAAAATCTAGGATTCAAAATTGAATTCAAACCAGAAAGTGTTTTATGATTTGGAAAGAAGCAAATGTTGTGTTAATGAAAACAAAAGAGAGACAAACCAAATACCAAGACGTTATAAAATTCACTTATTTACTTTTCACTAAACTTTCTCTCAATGACAGAAAAAGAGAACTATAGAAGTGCACTCATATTTACACTAAGATTGAAGTTTTGCTGCTTGTTAAACCATGTTAGTCATTTTCAGGATTCTTCATTAAAAGTATTAATGTATTTCAAAACACCCCCAATTTTTAGTGCAAGTGAATGTAAAGGTCTCTTTTGAATTGTTCATCCTTTGGGGAACTTTAGAATAACTGGGTACTTTTTTCAAGGCCTCTCTCACTCACTGTTTCTCTGCCTCTATCTTAAGGTCTCTGGCCTGTGGTGAATGTGGTGTGAACTGCTGACTCAGAGAAGGGAATAGATAACCAGGCACTAAAACATTACGGCAACATCAGACACAAATAAAAATACCAAACCTTTCTCGCTCTCACCCACACATATGAGCAAATCTCACGGAAACATGCCCAAGTCATGTTTTATTATCCTTCGAAATCTCTCTTGATCTCTTGTCAGTTAGATCAAAGCAACAGTTTTATCTTATATGTAAGTTTTATTACATAAATGATTATTTGGAGCCAAATTCACCACTGGCACCCTGTGCTCTTCATAGATGAAAGCAGGCAGCAGAACGTTCTTCACGGCATCTCCTGACCCTGTCACATGTGTGTTAACCTGCTGTCATCTGTGAAGAGCACAGATTTTGCTAATCTTGGTGTTCTCTGGCAAATGCTAAACATCCTGCACAGTGTTGGGCTGTAACCACAACCCCCACCTGTGGACATCAGGTGCTCATACCACCCTCATGGAGTCTGTTTCTGACCATTTGAGCAGACACATGCACATTTGTGGCCTGCTGGAGGTCATTTTGCTGGGCTCTGGCAGTGCTCCTCCTATTCCTCCTTGCACAATGGCGGAGGTAGCGGTCCTTTACGTCTCCTGATGTACTGGCCTGTCTCCTGGTAGCCCCTCCATGCTCTGGACACTTCACTGGCAGACACAGCAAACCTTCTTGCCACAGCTTGCATTGATGTTGTAGACTCCGTCTCATGCTACCACTTGAGCGAAAGCACCGCCAGCTTTGAAAAGTGACCAAAACATCAGCCAGAAAGCATAGGAACTGAGAAGTGGTCTGTGGTCACCACCTGCAGAAGCACTACTTTATTGGGGGTGTCTTGCTAATTGCATATAATTTCCATCTGTTGTCTGTTTTGTACTGTTATAATTACTATTGATGTAATGAATTATTGTCAAATATCAAGATAAAATTTTTCTGTCAGAAAAAGGATAGTATGCAAATAAAAAATAGCTTGAAATAATAGAAAATGATATAAAAAAATTGCATTGTTATACTGAAAATAACTTTTTTGCATTATGATAATAAGAATTGTAATGAAAAATGTGCATAATTTACATTAGAATTATCTAAAAATGCTAACAGTCTTAAATGGCCCTAAAAAATAGGCTTCATTTTCTATATATAAAAATATATTTTTAGTAATTTCAGGTGAAATATGACCTGGACATGTTCAGGCATTTAGATGTAGAGTTTCAACAGTGCTGTGAATGTCAGCTATTATTTTGTCCCTTTAAAAGATTTATTGTGTGTGTATTTGTTGTACTTTGGCCTGGAGTGGAACGAGGAGTTTTAGGAAGGCCAAACCCTTGGTAAACATCCCCTGACTGTTGGGCTCTGCAGCCAAACCTATTCTTGTGAATTAGTCTGTCAAACTGTTTTGATGTACCCTGGAACTAATTAGAAACTTTATCAATTTATGACATATCAGACGGGCAAAGGTGATAAATAAGGAGCACAGCAGTAAGCTTAGCACGTGGCAAATTTAAAGATCTCTCATCACAAACAAGTGCACATGTTGTTGTTTTCTGAGAACTCGCGAACGCGCTTCAGCTGTTTCCTGTTTTCTGTTGAAAAGCACACCGCAAACCTGTGACAGCTGAGAACGAGAGAAAAAGATAGAACGACCACAAAGACATGCTGTGCTGCAACCTTGCAGCGTTGTGTGAAACCATCTCAGGGTTACTGCTAAACCTTATCGCAACAAAGCTTCATGCACACTTACGCTTCTCTTTGCGTTTTTAAAACAGATGTCCACTTTGTTATTGAGCAAGATGAATAGTCTTATGAGAGCTCAATACTTCCTTGCTGAAAGCCAGGGACGGTTTGTTCTTGCGTTTGACAGCACTAAATATTTCATTTTATCGCAAAATGCGCAACACTCTTCCTCTGTGGTTATATCTCAAGCAAAAACAGCGTTGTTGTGTAAGTTAGCACATCATTTGGTTCCCCTAAATGTCAGCTTTCGAATCCAGACTGCTTATTTTTTTCTGAGCTGTGCAGCCTTGACCCAGAAAAGCGGCTTGCTGTTATCAATGAGTAACATGGGGCATTTTTTCATGCCTCTGAGACCGATTAGTAACTAATTTACTCAGACGGTTCAATTAATTCACCCTGCAAGTGCAGCGCAGCCTCCGATAAACAACATTTGTGCAGAGCTGTAATGGATCTCAGTGTGGCTTTGCTGTTTGCCATTTACACCAAGAAAAGTGCAGAAAAAGTCCTAGATGCTGTGATGTGTGAACTGAAAGAACATGTAGGCTGTACGACGTGTGTTTATGAGAGCTTTGTCGCAAAAGTGCATAAACCACATCTATTACCGAACCTCCGTGGATCATAACGCTTGGGCAGCTGTGATTGTAATAGCTGCCATAGCGACCAGAACTGATTGCTGTAATGTGCAGTGATTACTGCAGTGAAGAGCACATTACGTGCGTGGGAGATTGGGACATTCAGGGCTTATAAGTTACTGCAAAGCAGCAGGAATGACGCCAGCAGGTCAATATGGTAAACACACATTTATGAGGTTCCATATCATTGGCCTGTATGTACAGTGGAGTCTGTATGTTGGAGACCACGCTAAAATATTGCTATATAATATTGTATATAAACCCCTTTGCCTTCTTGATGCTGTAAAATAAATGTCATGTGGTGCGACTTGACAATATTTAATGAAAATCACTTGAAGTTAGTGAATATTATAAATAACACCCTAAAAGAATTAATTTAATGCTTATCAGGATTTGAAAAATCTTTGTCCACCAGATCAAAGTCATGTCGTGCAACCAAATAAAAAGATATTATCATAGAAAGACCCTTTTGAGTTTGGTTCCTTTTGTGTCACGGCTAAATTTTTTTCGGCCTGTTCATGTTTTACAAATGTCATGCGGTGCGACTTTCCAAAAATGTAATGTAAATAATTAATGATAGAAGTCAAACACTTCTTACTTAAAAAAAACTATTTATTTAAAAATGTTAAAAAAAATTATTCAAATGTAGGAAACACCGGATATTATTTTTGATGGTTACACCACATGACATTTTTTTGTCATTCCATTTAAAACAGTCTTGAAAATGTTATATAATTTTTACCAACGTGATACACCCTGAATGTGTTTACTTCTGATAGTCTGAAATATGCAGTCACATGTATATATGACTATACGTTTGGATACGCTCATCACGCAAGGCTTCATACCGTCTTGCTCTTCCTGGCCTAGTTTTCCTTGCCAGTCCATGAGTGAAATCCCTTCTGCTACTGACAGACCCCTGTAAATCTGTCTCTCTCTCACACAAACGCATTCCTTCTCCTCTTTCGTGGCAAAGCTGTTGTTTTTCTGCTTCCCTTCTGCAGCAGTGCTTATTTTTATGGTGGATATATTCAGTTCGCTCTCATTTATAGAGACCATGTCTGAGATTTTAGAGCGGTATATCCGCTGAAGCATTTCAGTGAGGTGTGTGAGTGTGTTAACCTGACTTTTAGTGCGCGTTTAATAGTTCGCTTCTACCCGTGAGGCTGATTCCAAGATGTTGGACAAGCTTGTTTAGTTCAGGCTTGTTTATGAATTTTTCAACTTAATTTATTAATTTACAACAGAAAAAAGCGTTAACCAAAAACATTGAATGCTTTAACAGTATTATTTATTGTTATTTCATCTTAGCTATTGCTTTAGCTAATGCTAACAGACTCGATCCTATTGTAAATATATGCATGCTGGACGTGCTGTGATGCAGCTATGCCAGCAGAAGGTCTGTGCCTGCGTCTTGTTACCTACGCATGCACACACGTCAGTCTCGCATCCCTCGTCCTGTTTTTCATGCAGAAAACAGGAATGTGCACTCTCACCCTTTGAGATTTTGCAAGAGGCATTGTGACATTCACCACGACAATCCCTGTGTGACTCACAATCAGGGGCTTCAGTTGCCATGGTGTTGCCACAGCTTTTCTGAAAGCTTAAAGAACTTCTAGTTAGCCACAAATGAGAAACTGAGCTGAAGTGTGCGTCTCACTATAAGCAGGGGTTGTAAGAGTTGGATGTAGATACTAACACCGCATATATTTAGATGTTTTCAGAAGTGTAAATTTGTAGACCACCATCTAGAAACTACTTCATACTTTATTAATACTCCCTAATACTTTATATTATATACTATTAAGCAGTGCTGTTTTCAGCATTGAAAATAAAAAAAAATGTTTCTTGAACACCAAAGTCATTTGATGTTGAAAAGTATACCAACTATTCAGCATAAAAGCATCTTGAAGTCCATAAAGTTCATGCATTATCAGTCAGTAGTAACTAAATGATGGTCTGTTTGTCACACAAAGCTATTGCATGGCTGTGGAAGACTTGATGCACTAGTTATATGGACTACTTTTATGGTGCTTTAGTGTTTTTGTCCTATTTAAAGTTTGACAACCCATGATTACTATGAACTCTCATCAGATGGGAAACAAAAAATGGATCTAGGTCTGGAACGACGCAGTTTTATTGTGAGATTTTCAGTGCTTGAGATCCCACTGCGGTCTAAAGCGATCAATATAGTGCTTTTCTTTTTATTTTTAGATCTGTCCTTCTGGTTCCCAGTCTCATCACCTGAGAAACATCAATTGTGTCTCATCAGTTCAAAGCTATATGGAGCTCCTGACCTCCTGAGCCTCATATAAGGGTGGTCTGTGAGGGGCTTTGTTCATAGTAGGTGGGAAACTGATCAGAGGAATTTAGTCAATAATATTGATTTGGAGACCTTTTGATTCACCACCATATACAGTATGAGACCAGAGAGAGAGAGAAAGAGAAGGTAAATGACAGAGATGGCATAATTAAGCATTGCTTTCAGTCAATATTATAACGTAATCTTAGCATTCTATTAGAACGAAGCTGTGATAGAAATGCATAAGCTAAAAGAGGAAATAGTAATTGTCATATTAAATGGAATGTCCTGGGTAATGTCTGACCTTAAAAAGCAATAAGTCATGCAGCAGTTGATTTTGCATTAGGCATTACTTATAACAGCCTTTGCTCTTTCAGTGTAAATATCACGCAAGCGATACTGAGATATTGTAAACAGCCACTGAGATTACTGAGCCAAGAAATGCATGGATACTGATGCCGCTTTAATGCCGGTACCATAGCAACAGGCCAAAGCCACTTCCTTGTGATAATCTAATAATCACTTCTCAGGTGTAATGAGAATTTTCCCTGTGATATGAGCCGCAGAGACTATAGTTACTGATCGTACACAATCCAGGTACATTTGCAGGGAAAGATATGTGATAAAGGAATAAAGGTTCTTTACTGGCATTGATGGTTCCATCAAGAACCTTGAACATCCATGGAACCTATCCATTCCACAAAAGGTTTTTTGGTAACACTTTATTTTACCGTTACACCTATTGGTTGCTTATTCGCATGCATATTACTAGAATATTACTGGAATTATTAGTGCGACTTAAGCAGGTATTATTGCCTTATTCTACATAACTTGTTATTCTATATCCCTAATCCTAACCAATACCTAAACTTAACAAATACCGGACTATTAATAAGCAACAAATGAAGAATTTATTGAGGGGAAAGTCCTAGTTAATAGTTAACTAGTGTTATTCTGTTATCGTTTCATTTATAGTTCATTTATACTTTTTTAATAAAGACTTTTTTCGGAACTGATCACCGAAAGGATCTTTAAAGTGGTTCTTCCTAGGCGTCGTTGTGTAAACCTTTGCGTTATAAAGCAGAGTAACTGGAGGCACACTGAGATTACTGTCATGAATGATGTGAATTATATATTGAGTGAAATGTACCTGGTTTTCATTTCGGAAATCAGGTCATCTGAAACCAAGAAACTGCAAATGCATTTACCAGAACTTTAAACATCCTTAAAGACTTTCTTTCGACGTATTTATTGGTGTTATTTTATGGGTTTGTATACAAAGGTGAGGGATTAACAGTGAGGTTATTTTGTGCAAAACATTTCTGTTGCTTTCACTTTCAGCTACTATATTCCCTCCTCGACGATTGCCCGTCACTTGGTCTTTTTTTTCTTAACTTTCCCTTTGATTCTCGCACAGGGAAGCACGGGGATTTTTCTCGATGACCCATGGTGATAACAGCACCTCCCTGCTCTCCTATTGGTTGAGCATCTCAAAATGATTAACAGCAGAACTCCCCTGGATTCCTCACCTACAGGAGCTTATTTAGAACAGCCTGACACATGACATGCCCGGACACGCCTCGTATCTGATGAAACATCCTGGCACTGGAAGAAACTAGTACTTCTCACATGTGACTCATTATGCCTTCAAATCCATAAATCTTATAGCCTCTTACACTCACCAAAACTGCCTTTATTTGGTTAGAAATGCTAAGTCAGTAATATGGTGAAATATTATTACAATATAAAATAACTGTTTTCTGTTTGATTAAAATATAATTTATTCCTGTGATGTTTCAGCATCAGTACTTCAGTCTTCAGAGAGATGATAGAGAGATGAGGGAACGCTGCCTTGGCTTTCAGTGGCTGTCATTAGCAGGCTAAGTGCATTAGATCTGTAAATGGTGTTCTGGCTCCATCTGCTCACTTTCTCCATACCTTTTCCGAGGCGTTTCTAGCCTTTCATCAGTATCAGAGAACAGGCACCCCATTAAGTAAAAAAAAAGTGTAATCTTTTGATGTAAAAAAGAAACAAAAACACCAGCAACAAAGTTTTCAAGCATTGTTACATTTGCATTATTTGAGGTAACCCCGGGCTACAGATGATAGCTGTTTTATCTGCGTAACTGTAACTTTAACATATCTGAACATGCTAACGTTTAACTTATCAGTAAGCCAGCAAACAGATCGAGGTTAAACGGACAGTTTTACTTTCCTCACATTAGTGGAGCTGCATCCTGCTACGTTTGCTCACAACGTATTTAGTGACCTTATGCGTCCTGCACTTTGATACTTTGTAAAATGTTTACATGCAACCAAAAACTATGAGTAATCAGACTGATGATCAGTTAGACTTAATGGCCTTCATGTAAACACCCCATTCAATTTAAATGAATGATATTTTGATGTAAACTAATGCGATCAATAGGGGGAAAATAAGCATGTCAATTCTTGAATCTGAATATTTTTACAATCAGATTGAAAAATATGATGAACATAAAAAAAATATGTTTAAAATATGTTTATGTCTTAATGAACTTGAGACTGAATATGCTAAGGAAAAAATAGAGATTCACACGTTACAAGTATTAGCTTGGTAGATACTTGGAAAACAAATGTTTTATGACGTTTTAATGCAGCTTTTTATTTTTTCTAATGTAGAAACCACACCTAAAAATAAAAATGATGTGAAAATACCTTTAAAGGGATAGTCCTCATAATAATGAATATTCTGTCATCATCTATTCACTCTTATGTTGTTCCAAACCTGACCTCACAGAAGGAAGACAAAAGAAGATAATATGAAGACTGCTGATAACTTAACGTTTTTTGGTTCCCGTTGACTTCTTACGTATAGACAAAAATACAATGGACATCAGTGGGAACTCGAAATTGTTTGGCTATCAGCATTCTTCATAACTTCTTTTGTGTTCAGCACAAGAGGTTGGGAACTTTTGGAACGATAGTGAATGTTGACAGAATTGACATTTTTCGGTGGACTATCACTTTAAATAGCTATATAACATATTGTTATAACAAAAAATAGATTTAGTTTAATGGCAGATATATGCCAGTAACAGGCAGTACCCGTGAAACATTTCCCTTAAAGGGATAGTTCACCCAAAAATGTGTATGCGTATATTAATCAGAAATCTCTTAATTTGTGTTTAAAAATGAACAAAGTCTTATGAGTTTGAAATGACATGAGGATGAGAAATTAATGACAGAATTTTCAGAATTGGGCGAACTATCCCTTTAAGTGTTTTAAGTGTGTAGGATGAAAACATCAAACCTTTTACACCTTAAAATGAAGATCAAATTCAACAAACGGGACTGTGTTTGCTCAGGTCGGTGTCACCGCAGAGACGGCGTGAACAGGACAGGAGGAGAATGTAGAGGTTAACATATGTTTATGCTGAGCTAATGGAAAGTTTTAGTGGCCTGTGCAAAAAGAGGGGAAAAGCAAACAACAACAATCTCCTGAGGGGGAAAAAAAAGTCCTTTTGCCCTGTTGCTGTGGCGACCACCCCCAGAGCTCTGTGCACACATACTAACATGGGCAAATTCTGGCATTCACCTCACCTCTCCCCTGCCCAGCCAGACAGCAACAAAGCACAAGCCTGTCCACTGCCCCCCCGGCCCACCACAGCTCTTTTGTGTGGGCAGGCTAGTCTTTTTACCAGACGCTCACTGTGTGTTTCTGTATGTGTAGACAGCTCTTGTTTCCAGGGAATGCGACTGTGTGCAGGACCCCAGGGCGGCTGGAATGATGCCTGATGAGAGTGTTTGCTAGGGCTTTGTTTCACTGCTTGTGTGTGTTTGTCGGCCATTGTTTACTTATCTGTCTTTTTATCCGGAGAATCTCATGATCAGTTTTTTAGAAACAGAACGTACAGAAATAGGCCATCCCGCAGACGTTTAAACACTGCAGAATTTTATCTCCATCCATCTGTTTTCTGTCTGTCATCGCCTCTATGAAAACCGAGGCTTTATCACACAGCACGCTTGACTTGGCGATTTCTGCATGACTGCATATGAACCTAATCTTATACTCTTATTAAGATAATTATGTCTAAATGACATAATGTGCATGTCCTATATGGACCGCTGGTTCCCTCTGCGACTATTTCAATAATGCCTTCTGTCCAGATTTTTATTTATTTATTTATTTATTTATTTATTTTTTAGAGTTAAGAGTACAATTATAGCTCCATCAACTTAAAAGGGGAAGACAGAAATGTCCAGAAGTGTTTGGCAAGAATAATTACAGTGTGTGAGCGAAATCTGACAGAACCTCCCTTTGGGGACATTTGGGAACACCCTTATATTGGAAAAATAATGTATAAAGTAAATTGCTTGGTTTTTGTTGTCTTTTGTCCTGGTTTAACATTTTGAAAAGTGCTTTCTGAATAAGGTTTGGGTGAAAGTTTGTGTTAGTTCATAATTAACTAAAACAGTGCAAGTTAATGACATTTCCTTATTACTGTGTTGATTTACTAGTCAGAAAGAACAAGCTGTCTGTTCCCGCACTGTGACAGTGTGTGTTTGTGAACGTCACACAATGAATGAAAGGTATGTTTGAGTGCTGTCACTAAGAATGGAATGCAGGTGTGTTTTAAAAGCATATACTAGTCATCACTTATCTCTGCATTTGAAAAATGTCTGTTCTGACGCAGAATGTGTTACGTTTATAATATCTGTGTTTATGTTTGGGGGTTAGTGTTAGCAGATGGAAAAAAATCCCCTCAGATTAAAACAACAGAAGTCAGTGAATGGAACTAGCATGCAGCTAATGCTAACAGCTGACGCGGTGTACAAAACTGGGCTTTTTAGTCTTTTGTGTGCGTTTGCGGCAGTTTATTGATCTAGATGTTAGTAAAAAGGGTTGGCAGGGTGTGCGTTTGATCAGCGTGTTGCCAAACCAGCTAGATAATCAGGTGAGTAGAAACAACAGCAGGTGACTGCAGAAAGTCACACGCTACTGGAGTTTACACTTGCATCTCAGCCAAAATCATCATATCGTTTTACAAACGGGCAGCATATGTGCCTAGACGTTTCATCTCGCGCTTCAATCACCTTCATATGTCCTTAAAGCTCACATATGTGAACCATATGCATCAGACATGTAACTGCGCACATACACGGCACAATAATTTATTGCCTTTCTGTCCTTAAAATGAGACAGATGTATTTAATAATTCATAGAATATGGTTGAACCCTGAATTGAAATGAAGTTTTTCAATTTGCCATTGTGGTGCGTATACATTAAGGCTCACATATGGTCAATGTGATTTCCCAGTCTTCATCCATTTCCATTACGCCAGCGTTTGTGTGTGTGTGTGATGCATGAGAGCCGTGATTGAATGATATTCATGCATGTGGGAGTGTGATAGATGAGTCTGTGTACCAGCATACATGTTTCTGAGTGTGATTTTTTTTTTTGCTGTATGATTGATACGTGGGCGTGTTGGTTTGTTATTTGTGTAGTAATAGCTGGGAACCCTTCAGGAAGCTTTGCTGATGATGGGTAAAATAGATATTGGTGAATTGATTTCGCAACTCAAGTTCCGGAAAAGAGTGTTTAAATAATACAGCATTTACCATAATGAGCTTCCCCAACAGTTCGGCTACAATAAATTGGAGGCGGAGCTTCAAACAGAGATGCCAAAAGTACGATAGATGTACTATAAATGTAAGTGTGCCACCTCTTCATTACTGTATGCATTTTCAAAATTTTGGGGTTGCTAAAATTCCTTAATGTTTTTGAAAGAAGTCTCTTACTTTCAAGATGATATAGTCAAGATGAAATAATTACAGCTTTTTTTTTGTAACTGTCTCTTTGAGAGCAGTGAGACACAAAATTACTTTACAATGAGGAACTTTTCATAGAAACACTGAAACCTATTACAAAGTCTATTAACTAACATTGTTTTTATCAATAAATGCATTAATCTGTCAGACAAATATGTGTCACTGGCAGCCATTTTGTAAAGCCTTGTTCATCCTTTTGCATGTCTCTGTGTGTTTGTGTCCAACAGACAGCAATTAAAGCAATTACCACGACCCACAACCCACAACAACAGTGTCATCTGGGTCCCAGTTGTTAATGAGAATGCAGCACACACACGCTCACATAGATGGAAACTGGATAAATACTTACCTGTCATTGCATCAGGCTCCTCACTGATTCAGATCTGCCTGCACTGCTTCCTAAAAACAGCAGCAAATGCAACCTCCATGCAATGCCTCACAGTAGTGTGTACTGAGCCTGTAACGTTTTGTATGTTGCATTACACCACATATATTCACAACTGCATACTAGAAAGTACTTTGGGTTTGTGATGAGCCGATGGTTTTATATACTGAATGCTTTTAAAGCACAGTCGCATTTACTCAATTATTAATGGCTGTTATATAGACACACATCTCTCTGCATGCTACATACTCGGATTTGCAGATTGCTGCCTGCTCTAGGTTTTATGCTGAGCATATCGAATGTTGTTTTGCTCATCCTCTGGCTTCATGAAGGATGTATAAGTTATATGTTAGACTGGGTAAATGTAATGCATTGAGTGTTTTCCCCCAGTCATCTGAATTATTAATTCTGAGCTCTGAAGAAACATTCTAACTTTTAAATAAATGAAATGACTGTAATACATTTAGGAACTTGCTTTTGCATGTAAGATTAGAGAACAGTGCCATATTTTTTTTTTAGGTTTCGCGTGTTTTCAAAATTATACTTATGAATTATTGCTATTTCTTCCACTATCTCTCAAAGCTCCATCAGTTCTGTCTTGATTCTCTTGGGGGGATGAGAAAGGGATGGGGGTTGTTTATAGATTTGTGCATATCCAGACAGATGTGGCAGGGGAATACACACAAAACACATTACTTATGGTTGTGGTAGAGCCAGGCCAACAGTCAGATGTGATCTCCAGCGTCTGATTCAGTCAGACATACTCAGACCATCAGTAAGGGAACTGTGGGGTAAGCTATTCCACGTTTTCCTCTAGGCAAAACAAAAAAGATGAAATATTAATATGTCTCATTGTATTTCAGGGTGTCTCCTATAATCAGTTACAATGTGTTTTCACAGAAAAAAGACTTTGAAATATTATTGTTATTGTTAACATCAACAAAACTAATAAAAATATTGACAACAATATTTTAATAAATAATAAAAGTCATTATTGTTACATTATTCATATATATATATATATGCTTGTTATGTTTTTAGCTATTATTATTATTAATATGATCAATAACAACAATAATACATTTGAATACAATTTATTAATATATCAATAAATAATAATGGCCCAGTTTCCCATCATCTGATTTATTTAATGTATATTTTTTTACAAATAAAATAATATATATATATATATATATATATATCATTAAAGTTCATGCTATTATTATTACCAACCTGTTTCACATCCAAAAACCAACCCCCCCAAAAAATTAAAAATCACAGGCAAGTGTTTCTAAATATCTAGTTGCATATTGCACAAGCACTATTTGTTATACCCCATCTATGCTGTGAGGGACTAACTAAACCCCGAGCACTCTTATTATAACTCCAGAAACTGTCTGCATTGCAATGGCGTGGATCATTATATTACAATTTGCTGTAATTTTCTTGAAAGGGTTGCCGTTTGCTCTGTCATATCCACGCTTGTACGTTCTGCTGTGTTTACTGTAATTGTTGAGGGATATGGACTGTCTGCTGGCTGAATGATGGGCAGCACTGACTCCCACCTGTGTGCTTCAAACGCGCACACACACACACCTTCGTACAGCAAACACCTTTATGCACCGTTTGACGTCAGTTCCAGTCTCTCTCTGTTCGTCTCGTCTCCTCCCCTCCTCTCTGCTCCTACGCTCTGATGCACTTTTGAAAAGCTCTCCTTGTGCGAAGGCTTGATCTGAGTCTTTGTGAGGAGGATGCCTTTTATCTGAGCCACACATGGGCGCGTGCACAAAAGCAGCTGAAATGCCATTGAGACAAACTGTTTGGACTGACGCCCCCCTTTGCCTTTCACACACGCTTTTTCTATCATGGTGGGGACTTTCCGTCGACTATTTTCCATTGTTATTTTTATACTCCGACAAGACATTTTCCATCCTTTACACCTAAACCTCATTAAAACATTTACACATTTTCTCCGTTACAGATTACTTAGTGTATTTATTCAATATTTCATTGTGAGGGCCATTTCTTTTTTGTCCGTTAAAATAAAAGTATGTGGGGTACAGGAATGTTTTTGTTCTTACTCACTCCGTATTGTTGGGCTGAAAGAGTTAAACATTCTTCAAAATATGTTCTTTTGCATTCAACAGAAAAAGGTAAGTCTAACATGGTCAGTAAGTGAGTAAAAAGTCTAATTGTCATCCTCTTAAACCTAATAATAGCCTTCACATAAACATTTTTCAATATGTAATTTACAGATTGTTTAACGTTTATTATTCCTTTATGGGGACCATGTACAATGAGTCAGTACGCTCCTCCAGTGTTGATTTGGACCCCTTTGTCTTTCACTGAATGGACAAAACAGTTAAAATATTCTTTAAAATCTCTGCTTATGTGTTTCACAGGGGAAAGAAACAGGATGAGTAATGTTGGTAAAAGTGGGTTTACTGACCCTTTAAGACCAACTTTGGATGATGTGGTTTCATGCTTTGTGCAATTTTCCCATGAATGCACTTACATTACATGTTTACACAAAGAGAAGCAACATTTGAATGTGTTTGTGCAACTGCGTACGTAATTCTGAAGAAATTTGTCCATACAATGAAAGTCATTTGACTCCTGTGTTGTTTTGGACCCCAGTGGTATAAATGAATAAATTAAAGGTGCCATAGAATGGAAAACTGAATTTACCTTGGCATGGTTGAATAATAACAGTTCAGTACATGAACATAAC
>JAUMHQ010047125.1:0-19726 GCA_032361165.1 Enteromius paludinosus | reverse complement strand
AATTGTAGACCCCTCCATGATTTCTAAGTAAGAGAACTTGCAAAATCACAGGGTGATCAAATACTTATTGACCTCATAATTTAAGTATTCATTTTAAAACTATATTAATATTTTTGTTGCAGATTATAAATTTAGATAATACATTTAGTTGGTAGATATGATGTTTGAGTCCCCACTATCTAATATGTGAAATGAAGTATTTATGGCACATCAGCATAAATGTAGTTATTTATTAATTCTTAGAGCAGGTAAGGAATTATTCCTCTTTACTGGCTTACAATGTATCATACTCCTAAAGTTCAGTTCCTCTTGGACTGTAAAAAGTTTGCCGCCCACTATAGTGTATGTTATTGTTAATCTGCACCTTGTAGTCCGAAGTCTGATATTCAACCCATGCTGTTTTTCCTAGAGTTTACTCTGTCTACCAGCAATTCTCTTTCAGACTCCTGGCCAAAGGTGCTCCATTAATTATTGTTTTTTTGGTTAACATTAGAAAGAACGGTGAACATGGTGTTTACGTCTTGTGGCATAAAGATTTAATTTAAATGATATTTGCTGTTTGCAACTCAGAATCAACCATTTTAATACATTTACTGAAATATGCTGTAAATCGGAATCGGCTTTTCTGCTGCCATTTATGCATGCTGTGGGCTTGTTTGTTTGGCCCAGTGTCATATGCCTTCTGAGAAAGCATTCATGCGGAGAAAGAACCAATTATGTGTAATTTCTGCTTTTAAGCCCATCTCCCATAATCACCATGGTGATATTTTAAATGTGATTAAACACACAGGAGTACTTCCATGTGCATAAATGGTCCTTCATCTTCACAGAACTGGAACAGCCAGATTAGCTACAGTATTTTATATATATTTATATACAAAGACAGCTGGACAGAGCACAACAGAATAGAAAAGAAGCACAAGTCTTGAGAAACAGTGGAACTTCACACACAAACTTAAAAATGCAGCACTCATGGCATGAAATGCTGTAAATGACATCCATCTAGATTAGCTTTTTAGCTAATGAAATAAAATCAAATATTAATTTCTAATCTAAAAAATAAATAGACTGTATACGTGTAAATCACAACTAATTTATTCTCACTATCCATTGTTCTTTTTCTCTTTTTTTCAGTCCATTTCTCAAGGACACCGCCATAAGAGCCCTCTTAGACTAATACAGTTATCTGTTTATCTCAAGTAGATGAAAAACTTCCCCTGAACGAATATACACAATATCTTGGCACACCGGTCAGGATCCAGCACAGAGGACCCTATCTTTAAAATTGCAGGCATGTTAGTATGCATCCTCCAGAATTCCAGTGCCTTTGTTTGCAGATGCAAGGGAAGAGCAGTAATGGGTCTTCTGTTGACTTTACATCCTTGGAAAGTCCGCCTGGGCTGCACACCTGCTGTCCATCCAGACCTGCATGGATAGAGAGGATACAAGATCTGGAAAGTATGCAGGCGGCCGAAGACCCTTAAGGCAGCGCTGTGTGCGTCGAGGAAATGGCCAGGAATGTCAATGCAACCATTCCTTCCATATCCTCCGTCGCGGCCAAGAATTTCAGCATTGTTTGGATGGCTGTGCCGTTAATCATCAGTATAAACACCTGTATACTTAATATAATTCACCAGGCCTTTTGTTGAGGGTTTTTCCCCTTGTTTTGACGAGACGCTCAAAGCGGGAGATCGTGAGGTCGTTTCTCCATGATAACCCGACTGTTACACTCATGGATGGTTTTGGTTTATGCATTAATTCATTGCGGTCAGCTGACAGTGTCACCGGGTGCACTGGCAGCATGACAAGTGCCCCATCTGACAGAGGCCAGACTGAATGTCCTTGACAGAAGCATAGCGCTGCCAGGAGTGCTTCAGTGGCAGCAGAATGCATAATTGGTGACACGATGAGCAAAGAGGACACTTGACAGAAGTCCTGGGCTGGAGAGAGTAAGGCACACTGGCAGCCTTCGCTTACTCAAAGATGTCTCAGCTCAGGGTTCTTGGTTCAAAGTACAGTCTGTCGGTTATATGCCATCCATGTGTAAACCTCCTTAAAGGATTTGCCCACTCAAAAAATCCAGAATGTAGTTATTCATTGATTAACTGTTGCAACATCGTTTACAAGGTATATAAAGCACTGTTATGATGCTTTTGTCTGTTCGTTTTTGGAGCTTTAAAGCTTCTTGGAATCTTGGAAGTTTTAGAATGACGTCAGGACAGAATTTTAAATTTTGTTTTTTATAGCAAAACTAGATAATTGCACTTATTATTTAAATTATTTTTGTTTCATTTATTTTGAAATTGAATATTGAAGGAATAGCAGCCAGCAACCGGCCAGCATACATGGAAACACTTCTATCCCCCCAGACGGGATCACTGCATATTTCCCATACTTCCCTTTGCGTTACTTAATATATTTGAATGGGAAAGTGATTCCAAACTTAGTAGCGTAGACTGTTACAAAATTGTTCTCACATATTTTTTCCCTTTCTTGTCACACATCCTTTTTCTTTCTTTCTTCATGTGAGTCATTCTGTTCAGTCTAGTGTTTTATAAACTGTTACTGTGCTTTTATGTTTCAAGAGCAGAAGAACATATTTTTCTTCTCACGAATTCCTGTGTTAACATGAGGCACTTTATTAAGCTCTTTTTCTCTGTTCATTTATGTTTTGAATCTGATGTGATTATGAGAAAGAGGCTGAAGGCAGCTCTCATGAGAAAGAGATGAAACATGGATCAATTCGGTGACAGTTCCAAACTCATCTTGTTGATGAAGAGCTCCATTATGCTTTATAAGTCCAGCTGCAGGATTTACATGTCATAAACACAGCAGAGTCATTGCAGTTAGCTTCAGTGCAAAGATGCAAGCTGCTGAAGAGATATTGGATTGAGCCTAAAATATGATCGTTCTGAGCGCTCGTGGCTGTCCGTGACGTATGATCTTTGTAAACCAATGATGTCAGTGTGTCAGGGTTAGTTAATGAACGTCTAAGCAGTTGACATCTCTCCCAGCCCTTTATACCTTGAAGCTTTAGCCAAGAGATCAAGATGAACTTTTAGGGTCATTTTCCCTTCATTTGTTTTGTTGCAGGGTTTATCTCTGTTATTAGGAAGCTGAGAAGTACTCGCCAGAATCCTTGATTTTAAAACTGGTTTATTTTTAGCTGTTAGACTTTCAATAGTTGTGATTACTTCATATTTACAGTGTTTTTGATGATCTGTGCATGTGAAGGGCCGTGTCAAGTTTTGCCTCAATTCACATATTTAATCATTGATATTATTCCGTGGTGTATATGCGTTGTCATGTTTTGAGTTCGTCACGCTCTAGTGATTTTCTGATTTACAGTCTGACCAAATGTATTGACTGATGGTTGTGTTTTGTCAGTGTATGTTCAGAACAGAAGCAGAGGCCTGTGTTTGTTTGAGTGCAGGTCAATGTTCTCATGGTGCACACATCCTCTCTTCATCCCTAGCTTTAGTCACGGTCACTGAGGTGACGTGTGCATCTTTGTCTTTACCACGCAGCTGAAGCTTATAGCCAGGGTTGCCAAGCCATAGTTATTTTTTTTTTAATGAAATTGAACTGTGTTTAAATGGTTGTTGTGATACATAGAGCTGTATTCCTTTTCCCCCCTCTTGATCACCAATGCTGTATGTTTTTATGTGATGTCAAAGTTTAATTTTCAGCATCATTACTCCAGTCTTTAGTGCCACGTGATCTTTCAGAAATCATAAAAAGTCCAGAGTTTGAGCTGAGTTTTTGTTTGGTTTTGTTGCTTATTGGGCTTTTTCACGCAGACCTGGCAACCCTGTCATGCATGTGTGCAGGCCACAGGAGGAGGTGCTGAAAGGTTAGATGTACAATCAGGAAATTCTCTGTGATGGCCTCAGCTCCCTCGTGGGTGTCTGTATTCCCATGACACAACTTTCCTTTTCCTCCTTCACTCACACGGCACCCAGCGATTCAGAAACTCCCATAACTTAAGAAAACTCCGCTTTGTTTGGCTTTGCTTTCCTCTTGTTTTGTTAGTCTTTAAGAGACTGCAGGTTGAGATCATGAATCAACTAGCCGAAAGAGAAGGCCAGGCATCAGAGGGACGCTTATGTTGACCGGTCATCTGCTTTGACCATTTTTCTTACGACTTATGGAGAACTGCTCTCTTTTGAGTAACCACAAGTCTCAGGATGACAGAGCAGGTTAGAACGTACCTCGACCTCATGCAGACTCATAAACACACTTGTTCTGATTTAAAAATAATGTGACAGACGCAGCATGAGCATCTGTCTAAGAGTCTGGGAGCTGAAGGGCTTCAATCAACTTTAATCAGCGTGTTTCAGCCTCTCCAAGAAACACAGTTGGAGCAATGCTGCAATCTCGCCACGGCCCATTTGCACTGCAGTTTACTTTAACCTAGCAAGTTCTGAGGAGCCCTCAAGGCCACAAAACCTGAAAGTAAACACGCCGCACACGGAATGTGTTTACCAATCTGCCAATGACCTTTTTGCTACGTGCTTCAAATGTGTTTTTGAGGATTTTAATCTGAAATCAGATTGTTGAATTAAAGGCTAGAGGAAGGGAGTGCACCTTTAATGTCTTTAAATGTGAAATGAGCAAGTGAAAACTGATAGGTGAAAAGTGTGAGTGCCAGGAATATAGAGGCCTAAAAATAGAGTTTGTCACCAGATGAGTGGAAAGAAAGTGTTGGAGAGGTCAGAACCAGCAGTCTGGCTGTGTGTTTGAAGTGTGTGCGTGCGTGCGAGCGGCTGTGCTTCTTTTCTCTACGGGTCAACAGGGATGCACACTCAGGGTTTGACAGGATGTGTCAGGCTGAGCCTTCTGCCTTCGTGTCCATCTACTGGTTGAATTCTCTCTCTTTTGTCTGTCTGTTTGTCTCTTATTTTCATTTGCTCTTTCCCAGTGGAGAACAAAATCAATGTGTCCCTGTCTGTCAGTATGATATTGCCTCGCAGGCTTCAATTTTCCGACAAAATGAGTGCAGTGGATGTGTTTTGATATTGATGTACCACCCCATATAAAAGCTGCAACAGTTTCTCTTGTTAAAAAAAAAAAAAAAAAAAAAGATGTTTACTTCAAGAGATCAATCGCAAGTCTAAATTAAAAACAAGGACATTTTATTCTGTCTTTATATTGTCTTTTTCTTCTGTTGAGACCAACATGTTTGTACCAAGATAAAAATATCTTGTAAATATACTGCTTTCATTAAACTTATTGAAGGCTAATTATCATTTTTAAGTAATACATATAATGTAAGATGTATCAGTATAAACTACAGTTTAAAAGATTGGGTTTAGAATGAAAATAATTAGTTTTATTCATTAAGGAGGCATTAAATTGATTAAAAGTGGCTGTGAATACTGTACCTGAAGATCTCTGTTTGAAATAACTGCTGTTCTTTTCAACAGAATTGTTTTCAATATTGATAATAATTTCTAGAGTATCAAGTCAGCTGTAAATTTGTTAAAATAAGAAATAAATCATTAACGTTAAGTTACATTGAATTATAAATGCTGTAAAAGTATGCATGTTTATTCTTGTTGCATGTTTGTGTTAGCTATTGAATTAACAAATGTTAACATGAACCTTATGGTGAAGTGTTTCTGAAATATTTCATAATAACTCTTGAGTTGATTAAAATAATGCATCATGCACAGAAATATTTCTGCCTTTTCCCATCAGTATGAATAAAATCCAGATAATGAATTCAAAAGAATTGAATATAATGAAATGTCACAATAATGCAATGTTGTGAAACTTTAATGAGTATTTTACATCTGGCATTGTGTAGTTCACACACACACACAAAATAATAATCAGCCAGTCTCACATTCACATCTTGACTGGCCGTCCTGGGGTCTTGTTCCTCTATTATGTCCAGTTTGTGGCCCGCTGGGACAGCCTCAAAGTCCCCCAACGGAATTTAGAGAGGGAAAAAAAATCACTTTGTCTTTCAGCAGTGGTCTTTTTTCTGCATGTGCCGTTTGTTAGTAGAAGTCTCAGGCCATTATTCACTAAGCTTACAAAGGTCGGGTTAGGCTGCGAGCAAATCCCTCTTCAGGCTAATTATTGCTCTCTGAATATGTGGATCAGACTCTCTGCTAGGTTCAATACAGACTGTTGACTGGAATTATTTCTATAAGACACATATTTCACTGTGAAAACTACTTCACATGGTGTCTCAATAAAACCCAGATAATTGTGAATCAAAGGGACACCTTTATCTTATTGTTAGTCATGCTAACATGCTTAGTCTCTTGGATATGCAATCTCTTATCCAAGATTAGGCTTTAGGAAAAGGAGGAATTTAAAAATATCCGCCCTTAATCAAGCTGTAGGGTCCATTTGGCCAGCTGAGAACCTCCATACGGTCCTGACGTGTGTGTGTGTGTGTGTGTGTGTGTGTGTGTGTGTGTGTGTGTGTGTTTGAGCTGGTCTGATTAGGGTCATCATGAAGCGTTGCAGAATTCCCCAGCTGAGAGTACAGCAACATCCTCTGTGATTCAACTGGAAAATGTCCAATAGCAAATTAAGAGGCAATTAATTACAGTATCATTTAACAAACAGAGACGCAAACATACACAAATGAGCCAAGAGACAGGATGCCAGAGAGAGGGGAAGCTTGAGTCGGCCGATAGGAAGCGAGGACAGTAGCGGCTGGAGTGCGGCCCTGTCCCTGAAACCAGCATGCAATTGTGACCTCCCTTCCTCCCTGTATTTTCCTGTTTACCGACCTGCTCATTCGCTTGTTTGGATGTTTTCCTTCAGTCCCCCGAGTCGATATCTTCCTGTAGCGCACGGGCGCTCACCTGACTTAATCGCTCCGGTCTGTCTGCCGGACATCATTAAAAGGCTCAGAATATCGACTCCAGGAAGTCTGATGGTGTCTGGTGTGCGGTGCATTGTTTCAAACTTTGCCATTGTCAGATTTTAGACTCTCATCTTTCTCCGTTCATGCCATCTTCCCTTCATTTGGACTTTGTGCAAGAGGCTGTGATTTTCGACAACTGCTGTTATGAGGAATTAATGGCACTTGAAAGTCCTTGATTTTTTATTTTTTTTGCTTCTGACCTGGACCTTAAAGTACAATGCCTTCGAATAAATGTTTAGTTTACCTGTCAGACTTAAGTGTGAAATAGCAGTGGAAAAGCAACATTGAATGTGGAGCATTGAACAGTTTGGATGCCAAAAAATTACTGTTGTTGTACCTTTTGAAGTGATGGCATGTCCGCTCTTTGTCTGCTGCGCATAGTCTGAGTATCATTAAGATGAGTCTTATCATCAGTGACCTCGTGACCCTCGTGTCTGGAGGAGATTTAAGATGCAGTGTGGTTTGAACAAGGTCACACAGGTCTCTGGCCAGTAATGGCATCTGTTACATGTGATGAGTTCCTTCATATCAGCCCAGTCTTTTTGGTTATGGAGACTGTGAGATTTCTTATCGTACAGTCAGTGATGTGGATTAGCCCACTGGTTCGCAAACCTTTGGGTCAAATGCCACTTTTGATCCAGTCGACCAAACATTTCCAAGGCTCCTCTAATGACCTCCTAAAAGAACTGATAATCTTAGATATTCGCTTTAGCGAGGGAAAGAATACAAGGATATGTGCGTTACTTTAATTGCATTCTCTTAGAGGACTTTAAGATGAAGATCTGATCACAATGTAGGTCAAATTTATGCAGAAAAATAAGGTTTTCCCCTATAGTTAGAAAACATTTAGCAGAGCTTTTAAACCTGAAATAAATCTGAAAATATAGCAATAGAATACGATTATTTGTTTCTGTTTTCAGGGCAAAATTTCTCATCTACCTATTACATTTATTTCTGTAGTTTCATTTGAATTACTGAATATAATTTGCAATCATTTAAGCTTTAGTTAACAATAAAACTCATGTCATGTATATGTACATCAGTATAGGTTTAACTACAGGGGAAAACTCCATGAGAAGCACTCTTGCACAACAGATTCCAGCCATTAACAGTCGTGTAAATATAGCTTCTGCTTGACCTTGTTCCTCTTGTGGTTAAAGGGCTTAATAAATGTTCTTGAATATGTTTATCTGTGCATGTCTTAAAAGTTTCACTTAGCCTCGGTGTAGGTTAATATTCAGTGATGCACCTCATGTCCAGCTAACCACACTGACCGCATTCATAAACATAATGAGTGCCGTTTCCTTGTCCTGGTGACAGGTCACCGCCTACTCTTCTCTCAGAGCATCGGAATGTGTCGCTCTGGGTGCCGGAGACATAAAGACACTCACTTTTCGTGTGGCCCATGCGTCCACTGCTGGGCAAAACAGGGGAGAGATGGGTTACATTCAGATAGTCTAGGTAGTTCACTAGATTTTGAAACAGCCATTCAGATGCACATTTGTTGATTTGAACTATGCCCATTTGGGACTGTGGGAAAGAGACGTCGGATGACTCTCATACCAGACTGACTATATGACTGCAATAAAGAGAGCAGAATTTTCTCATTCTGTGGTCAACCAGCTATTTCTGTTCATCAATGGACAGACGAGTGGGTTTTTTTTTTAATACACTGTAATGACATGATTGTCCAGCTGCTTCTCATTCTCTTTATATATACTATGAGGGATTTCTGAGGGGGAATCTGAGTTTCGGCATAACAAAGGTTGTTTGGTTCTTTGTGTTCTTGACACACTTGTATTAGTCTGTGTGTGTGTGTGTGTGTGTGTGTGTGTGTATGAGAGAGAGAAAGAAAGAGAGAGAGGGGAACAGAGGGCTTGTGGGGTTGTCCTGCAAGTCTGGAAGGTTATTCTTTGTGCTTTCTGGTGTCACCAAAAGCGACTCTTGACCCATAAATATTTAACAGAGCAGACTTTAATAGAAACTTCACTTTCACCTCTTCCTCTGCAAAAGACATCGGCTGGACTTTGTTTTCAGCACCCCTCACCCTCTCTCTGTCTCACACACATAAATATTTATAAGGGAGTGAAGGGAGAGAAGTTTTATTAGGGCATCTGTGATTTAATGTGATGGACCAATCACGGGAAGAAAATAAATTGCACTTACACTACAAAGTATATAAAAATACCCAGCATGCCTGAAATCATTAAAGACAGTTGGCATATTCCACAAATACTGTGGTGTCCTACTATTAGATATGTTTGGTAAGCACTAAAGAAATAAAGGGGACTTGTCTTGACCTCTAATATGAACACTTGTTTGGTAAGCAGAAAATTAAGCTGGCATAAAAAACAAAATGAGGATATTGGCCTGTCTCACCTCAGAGGACTTGACATTGGTCTATTTAGCTTATTTTGTAAATAGGGTTTTAATTGATTTAATTTTAGCACAGATGGAGTCTTAGTTACTTGATACTGTCACCTTTGGCTTGCTTAGTTGGGGACGCTTGGCTTATTGCACAGACAATATCGGAAGAGAACTGAACTGGATGATGACATCACTGAATTGACTTTAACTGGACAAATGACTCTTTGTCAATGTCCTCTTGCATTATGGAAGCTGATTGAACTTATGAAGTGCTAAATATAGGTGAGTTGATTTTTAATTAATTGATTTCAATGACCAACAACACATTGTGTTATGCATGATTTTCTCCCTATTGCCGAAACTGTAACATTATTTAACATTTTATTTATTTAGACTTGCTGGCTGGATTGACATTTTTTTGCACCTCCTTTCACTGTTTTTATTTTCGTTTTTCTTGTTTCAGGCGCTGCTTTTTACCGTATTCGCAGACAGTCCCTGCGTTTGTTTAAATAGAATTCAGGCGCCATATTCTCTTTCTTTTGAGGAGCACCGAGCTCAGCCCTCTCTGTTATTCAAAACTGGAGCACTTCCACATACCTTCATTAATTCTGAGGAGTAGACGCACAGTGGGGTCTCTTCCTCTGGTGCGAGCAGCATGGGGTGCGTTTGAGTGTGAGACTCTGTGTGTGTGTGTGTGTATTAGCAGAGCTCTAGTCCTGCACCCCGGAGACCACCCGCTGATTATGTAAAACTCCTCGGCCTTTGAGTGTCTAAGCACAGCCTAGAGGGAAGTTCAACATCCATCTCTCCTGACCCTGTCTGACCCGTCTAATCCCGCCGTTTCTCAGGTTCTGATTACACAGATCAGGGACCAGCATCGGGATCGAACACCAACCCCTATCATCAGTCACTCCGACTGGCATCTGACAGCTCTCATGGCCTGCTGGAACCTTCTCCACGGCCGCCCCACTTCGCATCCACTTCAAAGTCCCACGTTTTATCTGAGGTTATCTCATTTCCCAGGAATATCAGTCAGATTAAATGGGTGGATCTAATGACAGAATAAATGTGTGATTCGCTTAATTAGATCCTAATATGTCAGTAAGCATAGTGTATATCATTTGCTTGACGTGTCAATGAGATCACTCCAGTTTCGTGATCCGTTCCATGCGTTGTATTGACATTCCTGTCTCCTTTCAGCAGTATCTGGTATATCGCAGCCTGTGATGACTTCCACTTTCATTGCTTCCCTTTGTAGCTCTGAAAAACTGTAAACTGGATGATACGTTGTACATTGCAAAAACATTCAGAGAGCATTTCGGTCACAGTGACGAAATATTTCCTCTCAATGTTTGGCGTTGGATGTTAAAAGCTAACTTCAAACATACTGCGAACTTCTACAAAACTTCCACCTGTTTTTAATCTGGCATACTTAGCAAAGTTTGCAGCAATTACCATTTAGAAAGAGAAATTTCTGGTTTGTCCATGCCAAAAACACAGTAATCGATCTAATCTAAAGGGAAATCGTTGGGTTCACAGTCTGTGACTTTGGGACCTAAAATTGTCTGTGTTGACAGAAGGGCCCCTGTAGTGCAATGGGTTCTGTTTCCTCTGCTCAGAGACTGTGGACTAAAGCTGAGGTACAGACTGTGTTGCGTGACCCAGCTCACAACCTTCTGAGACTTCGTACTGTATATGCTACTCCTGAAGAATTTCCTCTGTGCACTTAACATTGTTTCTGTACACACTACCTTTCATCTATCTCTCTTTCTCTACTTTTCTTTTGACACTGCATAACATATTTCAAGGGGAAAACACATGCTGTGTGTCCTTGGTCTCTGCTAGCGTTGATATCTATGATTTACCTACCAGCACCTCTAGGCATTTGACAGTAACTACTGTAGCCACATCATAGATAATGATTGACTGCATTAGACTTACAGTGAGCAGGTGAGGGACACAGCATCATGGGACTCATATGAAGAGCAATACACTGAACAGTACTTACATGCTGTATTTACACTTTCTAAAAGAAACATGGGATTTTAATGGTTTCTACGGCAATTCTAGGTGGTCTCTTATGGATACAAGTCAAAATATCTTATTTTATGTCTTATTTAATAGCTATATTTGTGTCTTTTTAAAGTTAACTTCTTTTGACTGATTGAATTTAGTTGATTGACTTTGGTTGGTTAATCTTTGCAGCCAAAAATAACCTCTTCCAGCCAAGAATTGTCCAGAATCCCTTTAAAAAGAGACAACCAATTGCCTCTGTGTTCTGTTTTGTCTGCTTTTACTTTGATTTGCTTTGTTTTACGTTGTAGGTTTTGCTTTATCTCGTTTTCTGTTTTTGTTGTTTTGTTTTGCTTCGCTTTGTTTTGTTTTATTTAGGTTTTTTGTTTCTGTGATTTGTTATTTTCTTTAGTTTATTAGCTTTATTTTGTTTTGTTTTTTGTTGCCTTGTTGATTTGTTTTGTTATTATACTTTGTGATTTTTTTGTTTTGATTTTGTTGCTTTGCTTTTTATTTTGGTTTGGTTTGGTCCTTGTATTATATTATTGTCCTTAGATTTGCCTCAGATCCCTCTTTAGTCTTTCATAGTCTATATCATACATGCTTTTATCATTCACCAGGTAAAAAACAGTATGTCTGATTACATAGGAAATTTAAAATCACACATAACCTCAAAAATCACCTGTTTGTACCTGAGACCATATCATATGAAAGTGCTGTGTCAGTAATCTGTGTCACAGATTACAGTGCGTACAGTTACTGTGTACAAATGAAGCGTGTGGCTGCACTGGGCCGCTCTCAGAACTGATCTGAGATCAATGATCTATGGATGTGAGTGTGAGGCCGTCTGGGCTCGGCTGTTCTGTGTCAGTGAAGGTATTGCTTGTGGCTCCCTGTGCTGCTCCACATTACCAGGGAACGGTTGCCAGGGCTACCATTTATTAATATCTATCTATAACTTTGAGCACTGTGCTCATTTGAGCAAATAATGAAGACAGCCACTGGTTTCAGGGGAAGGTTCGTTGGCATGTGAGCGCGCAAATCTACATACTTAATGTGTTTAGGACATAATTGAGTCTGTCTGTGTGTTTACAAGCTTGTAAATAAGGGTGCAATTGAATAAAATATTACATAAAGTATGTGCAATCGCATTTTTGTGTTTATGTAAATTAGCAGGAATAGGAAACTGTCAACTAGGCAAATTAAATCTGTTTGGCAAAAAAGTACTGAGACTTGTTAGTATATATGTAAATGTATAATTTATTTGACTTTGGCTTCTTATACAGTATATTTCCTGTTTAATTGCTTATATAAACTGAATCAGTTGTGTGTTCATATCACCGTAATTCATTTATTCCCAAGTTCATTCGTACTAAAAATATTTTTGGATATTCATGTCTCTGATTCAGCTATGTTTAAGGGTTCAATATAATTGTAAATAATATAATCAGTTGCATCTCTGCTGTACAATATTTCCCTCTACAGCTAGAGAAAACTAATGGAGCAACCCTGCCCCCTGCTGGTTGATTAGCAACACTTACAAAGATAAGGGTTTCACTTTGGATGCACTTTGTGCAACTAACAGTGTCTGTGTTCAATCCTGTGTAAATTTACTCAGATGATGTCACTGATGATGGATCTCAGATATGTTGGGCCTGTGGTTTTATCTTATCGTCACTGATTGAGGGTTCATGTGTTAGAAAACAACCTTTTACTGGCTTTTATGGCTTATTAAAGTATTTTATGTTGTTATTGATGTGTGATGTCAATAAAAGTGGAAATCTGTTTCATAGGACGGGCTTTATCTTTTGATAAAAGATTATGAAATCCAACTGTTGATTTCAAATGCACAAATGAATAATTAAAAATAAGACCGGTAATGTTTACTAAACAAATAGCACTGATTTTGATTTCACGTTGACATAGTTTTCATATTGAGATCTTTCTAAACACTTGAATGTATAGGTTTTGCATTAATAATTTACTATTATAAATACAACATCTCGACAAGGAAGAAAATCTCCTCCTAGTCTGCGAATGACACTGTTGCTATGCAGTAATGAGTCTGGTGGCAGAGGAATGGCCAGACGTGCATCTCAGCTGTTCACTGGAATCTGACTGTGGCACTGTAATTATCTCTGTCTAGACAATTGTCTTCATATAACAATCAGTGACATGCAGTATTACTGAATCTCTCTGAGCTTCTTATTGTTTATTAGAGATTATCTCAAACTTCTGTTCGGTTGAATTGTTTGAAATCAAAGTGATCATTTTGGTCTAAATGGGCTAAAAAGCGCACGTTAAACTCAGGGATGTCATTTAAAGTGAAGTCAAAATTCGAATCACATCATTACTTAGTCACAATCATGTTATTTTAAACCTGTGGAACATTTATTTCAAAGTAAAACAACTGACAATGCTCAAGTAAATGAGGGATGGATTTGTCCAAGTCTGAAGTCTATGATACTTAGTGTGAAAAACAGCCTAAAACTCCTTTTGTGAACTAGAATTTAAATCTGTACTGCAGAACGGGACATTTTGAGTGATGAATTAAAACAACAAACCAACGTTTCTTCCACTGCCACTCTTGTGTATATTTTTATGTTGGTTCTAGCTGACACAGACATAATTGGTTCTCAGCAAATTTTCAAGACGACAGTGTGTGTATATACAAATGCATGTATATTAAGTCCTCTGGAATTAATAATATATCATAAAACCACATGTCATGTCAAGTATGAATATGTGGAAATGTGAACTAGATTTTAAATCTGTAGAATGGAACATTGTATGTGAAAAAGGACTTAAATTTGTGTGTCTATCAAGCAATGCTGGCGTTTGCCTTCGTATGTCTTCATATGGACTACTTTTATGGCACATTTATAGTGTTTTTAGGTCACTTTAGAGCATGAATGAATGAGTTTAAGAATGCTCAAGCTGCTCTCTTCCATCCTACAATTAAATGAGGGATGGATGATATCCAACTCACCTTAGTGTGAAAAACAGTCCTACATTTTACTTGAAATTTTGAGAAAATCATCCCTTCCACTGCAGCTCTTGAATATATTTAAATGTCAAGACATGTCATACCTAGTTGACCCAAATATTGTGTTATCACAATAGTTATATAACCAATACTGACTTCAATTTTTTTATTACATCAAGCTGCAGTTTCCTTTATATGTTTTGAAATAAAGTACACAAATTGTAGAACATTTGCTGTGGTTTTAGGTCATTTCAGAATTTCTCCGCTTTCATTGGTAAGACAAGCATTTAGCCAAACATTTCCAGCAAAGTGGGAAATATGTAACTGCATGAGGATGAGCAATCGATGACATGACTTTTCATTTTCGGTTGAACTATTCTTTTTGCACAATACGTGTTTGCACAATAAAAGATTTCTTGCATTGATAGGCAGAGTGATGTTGTTAGTTGTTAAAAGGCGTTGAAGTAGAGTTCAGGAACTTACAGTGCATATGTACCATGAGCCATAATTTATTATGCGACCAGCAATTTGTTTGCTATGCCTGGGTAAATGCACTGCACATTAAAAAGGGCATAGAGAGAGAGACACTGTGCTTTTATTACAGTAGTAAAGATTAGAGTTACAGCCAAAGTTCCTCTTCTTCAGCTATTGCACATGGATCTGGTTAGGACGACTCTGGTAATGCATGTAGTTTCAGATAGGACATACACACCCTTGTACACACACACGCACAGACTCACAAGACAGGAACACTCGTGCCCCGCTGTCACACTCTGTGTGTGGACTTGCTTGGAGCAGATGGTCTAAAATGAGCTCCTCAGGCTGGATACTGGCTGTGTGTCTTGTGGTTCTTGAAGGTAACAAAACAAATTGTGTATGTGACTTCGATTTAGTCTTGATGGTGTGGTGTAACTATGTGACAGTCACGCACCGTATGAGTAAGTCTTTCATTAAGGCAACATTTCTTGTCACCATCTGTTGTTGTGTCATATGTGTTTGGTTTATGTGAGAGTTGTGTTTGAATCTGTTTACATATGCTTATGAAAGAGATCGTGTGATAAAAAATTTTTTTTATTATTCATAAAATGATGATTTGTATGGTTTGTTTACTATATATGGCTTGTTTACACTGAGATTTCATGCATGTTTTGGAGTTGTAGTACAGTTTTTTGTATAGCTTTTACTGTTTCAGTCATATCGTATTGTGAAAACATTGTCATCTTGAATTATGAAGGCAAACGTTTAAGCACAGCTGCTGACCTTTGTTCACCACAAGTGCTGAGAGTGAGTTTAAAACTGTTACTGCACGTGTCTGTTTTCATGTGTCATCACAGGAGGCAGATATGCTGTGTGGGCCGAAGAAGGATCGGGCAGTGAGAGGAACTGTTCGGCAATTCCTCCGGTACTCTTCTATCCATACTCTGTCCATGTTTTCCTTTGTATATCCAGACAACTGGTTCAGCCCTCTCCTAGGTCTCATCTTTAGCTCAGAGAGCAGTGGAAGATGAAAAAAAGCATACAGGCCTAATCTGGCCTCTCAGTGAGGAGATCTTCTCTTCTGATAAGAGTTTTTAGGTCATGCACACCCCAAATCTAATCTCAACGGTGTATGTGCTATCTGTAAACTATCTCTGTCTTGTCCTGCTGCTCACACATTTTGTTCACACGTTCTTGCCTTAACAGTTAAATCTGTCGTTTTTATATCGGTTGAGGTTCAAATAATGGGTTAAAAAAATATTGTAGATTGTGGATAACTCAGGATAATTTTGATGCACTGTATTTAAATGATTAATTCTTGTTGCTCTAGTATTTGCCACCAACAGCTGTAAACACAACTCTGAGGCTTCGTGATCTGAGAGCGTCCATGATCCCGTTGAACATCTCAGCCTACATCATCCCAGCCACAGATGCTCATCTGGTAATGAAATTACCAGACTGTCAGAAATAGTGCCATACACTGATGTCAAATAAGTCTAATTATGATTTCATAATGAGATGAGATCAACAAAAATAGAAAAGATGCTGTAATAATAATATTTAGACATATTTTGGTTTAAATGCACATCCTCTCTTTATGTCACATGCCAAATCCAAGGCTGCCTGACCTAGAATTAACAACATGAAATACTTCAAATGATGTACAATATTACTCATCCCAAAATTGTAACTATATGTCAGTTTTGTAGCCATTTCATTTCTGTCCGCCTTTCCTCCTCATCTCTTTCCATTTTCTTCATTCTCAGACATTACCTTTGTGATGCTATCTGACTGTGTTGTTTTTGTGTGTGTGTGTGTGTGTGTGTTGGTAGAGTGAGTACATTGCCCCCAGAGATGCGAGGTTGGCCTGGATGTCTGGCTTCACTGGCTCTGCAGGTGTGTTTCACAGCCAACTGATCATAATATTGCTGTATCGCCATGCATCATTCTCAGTCACATTTTGTTTGTCACTTCTTTGGTCCCTGACAAATGACCCGCTCCTGTGTTCTGTTATAACTAACGAGAGTCTGTTTCTAATCTTTAGGAACAGTGGTAATTACTCAGAACAAAGCTGTTTTGTGGACCGATAGCCGCTACTGGATTCAGGCAGAGAGACAAATGGACTGTAACTGGGAGCTACAGCGAGATGGTGAGGAGCAAATGATAAATGATACTTTTATAGTTTAAACTTGACCAAATGAGGTTGAACATGTAGCTGAATAAATGTCTTAACACACATATTTGAAAGATTGTATTCTATTAATTGCTGTAGAATTCTATTAAATTATCTCTACTTTGTGTGTAGTCAGTCATTAACACTTTTCTGGTCTAACTCTACTGGATCACAGCCTCTATTCGCAGCCTTACCAACTGGTTGATCCTAGAGATCCCTGAGGGAGATCAAGTGGGCTTTGACCCATTCCTCTTCTCTGTAGGTAAGCAAACTGAGCTAATAAAATACTTTCTAGTGTAAAGTAAGTCAAATAGTGTGTGCTTTTAAATGCCAATACATTGAATGATATTTCTCAAAATAGTTTATATATTTACTTTTTTTTTAATCAGCTACATGCAGTCTTATTGAGCCTTTTTTTAGAGACTTCTTTTAAAAACATTTAGAAATTCTCATTGAAGCCAGCTTTTGAATTGAAGTGTATATATAAACTATATTAAGATGATCACATCTAGTAACAAAGATGATCAAAATCGTGAATAATTTGGTGATTATTTTTTGCTATGCTTTAGACATATTTGACATCTACAACACCAACCTGGCTCCAGCTGGCCGGATCCTGAAGTCTATTCCTGATAACCTGGTGGATAAAATATGGACAGATCGACCTCCTCTGCCTCCTGACAAGCCTACGCGCCTACCTGACAGTGTCATCGGTGTGTGCATGTCTTATCTGCATCACTTGACTGATAAGTACAGAGCGAATAGGACAGAGGACCATAAGATCATGACAAACAGAGCAATAAAGCACTGATTTAATCTTTAATGACTAGTGATATAACGTAATGGCAGCTCACAGAGGGGATATTCTAGTTCATTCTGGTGCCAAGATAAAGTTAATAAGGCATGAATAAAGGCATAGTCAGCCTAAATATAAAGTCATGTTGGTCTAAACCTACAGTACATGGGTTTTTTCTGTGGGACATAAAAGGAGAAATTCTGTGCTCTTTTTCAAGCTTTGAATAAGATGGGGGGGAAAGACTCTTAAAATCATTCGTGCATTTTATTACAAGTCTTCTGAATTCATGTTATAGCTTTGTCTGAGACTAAAGTGTTGAGTCAGCTTCAGAACGAAATAATTTTAAACCAGAAAAACAAATCATTTAGGTGAAGTGAAAAAGCAGATTCACTGAACAGATTTGATTCAAAATAGTGTATCGTGAACAAATCAGTCTTCTCTATGTCTATGTTTCCTTTTTTATTATAAATGCATAGAAGAATGACCAACAACTTATTGTAAGATTTAATAACTGGTGACAGAACTCTCATTTTTGAAGGTTTTGTCATAATTCAAATTTACATTGTGCCTTTTTGTTTGTTTGGATTTTCAGAAAGGACCTGGCCAATGAAAGTAGATCAGATACGAGCTCAAATAAGTGACAATCCATACAAGCCCACCGCTGTGCTGCTTTCAGCTCTGGACGAGACCGCATGTAAGCACGAAACAGCACAACAGAGATTCTCTGAACTGTTCTCTGAAACTCTTGTCGGGTCAGACATTTCAGCTTGCGTCTCTATTTTCAGGGCTGTTTAATCTGCGAGGCAACGACATCCCTTTTAATCCTTTCTTCTATTCTTACACTCTGCTGTCGATGGATGAGATATGGCAAGTTCCTGTGTTTCATATTAATAGCACTATACTGTTGGTGTGCTGTATAGTTTCTGACTAACCTCTTTCACCAGGCTCTTTGTGCACACTGAACGAATAACAGAAGAGCTGAAGGTGTACCTGAACGCATCATGCTTCCATTCCTATTGTGTGCAGCTGCTTGAGTACAGCTCTGTGCGTTCGTACCTGCAATCCTATCTACAGAGACCCAACACGAGAGTGTGGGTGGGTACAGAGTACACCAACCAAGCCCTGTATGAGCTCATCACTCCTGAGGTGAGACCTGGATCCAAAATATAGACTTCTTGTATGTATATGATAACTTGGATGGTCAATAAGGAGTCTTAAACTATACAGTATGTGGGCTAAATATGGCTGAGATGGTTTCAGTCAAGCACCTCAAGTGTTAATAATTGATTTTCACTTTTTGCATTTGGCCTTTAATTTTTATATGACTTTTTAAAAGCTGAAAAATAAATGTAAAAAATGTAACTGTAATCTAGGAAAGAACAAACAAGCCCGTGTGCTTTCACCTGTCAACAATGTTTAGTTACGCACATCTTCATCCGGCGCGTGTCACTGTGTGACAAAATTAGATTGCTATGATCAGTGGAGCCATTTCTATTTTTGACACACTGCACAGCTATTTCAGCAACTTTATCTTGCCCATCCCAGTCTGTCTGAAATGAAATTATTTTATTGAGAGATATGTAAATACTTAATACTCTTACTTAATGTGACTTGACGTGCAGTGATGTGCAAAACAAATTTGAATAAATGGATGGATGGATGGATGGATGGATGGATGGATGAATGGGTAGATAGATAGATGAAGTAGATTGGTTAATGAGTGAGGTTGTAGGATAGATGAATGGTACTGTAGGTAGCTAGACGGAAGGGGAAGATTCATGGATGATGGATTTATGGTAGATAGGTGAATAGATGGATGAGTAGATAGATGGATGGATGGTAGATAGCTAGACACATGGGTGAATAGATGGGCAAATTGATGGATGGATGAGTAGATGGCGGATGGTTGGATGGATGGATGGTAAGTAGCTAGATGGATGGGTAGATTTATGGATGGATGGATGGATGGATGGATGGATGGATGGATGGATGGATGGATGGATGGATGGATGGATGGATGGATGG
>JAUMHQ010046838.1:0-19898 GCA_032361165.1 Enteromius paludinosus | reverse complement strand
TTATGAAATGCATATGATGTGTATATATATATTATACACACACAAACATATTATACCTATACACATGAATTCATATTTTTAAGTTATAAGTTAAATGAGAAAAACTAAAACATACTATTTTTAAAATAATTTAGTAATAATTATTTTCAACTATATTCTATACTATAATTATAATATATATTATATATATTTTTATTTTTATTATTATTATTTTTTTTATTAAATATAAATACGCCTATATTACACTAAGCAGTCCTGCAAAACTACAAATCCCTTTTATTTTGTGATTGATTCTTCTAAAACACAAGCAGCTAGTCAGAGGAATATTAGGGGAGGGATGTTTCCATCTTACAGATCATTTCATTTGATAACTCATGCTGCTGTGTGCATGACGAGCAAGAAATACATTTTATTATATTTTAAGATAAAGCATGCAAATTTCAAATTCAAAAACACAGCTGTTCATGAAGAGCTCCCATTAAGAAGCTCCGCATTACGATAGGCCTTTACTGGCAGAATATGATGGCAGGGCTCTTGTTTCTTTTATGAAGGCCATGTTTTATCCAGTGCTGGAGGTCACTGCAAAGAAAAGCTCTTTCCACAAACTCTTTGAAGCACAGAGTTAAAGACATGGCTTGAGTTACAGATCGCCTCACTGACATTGTTAAAAGAGAAAGAGAAAGACACATTGTCTGCTCATGAGACAGGCCTCATCATGATAGTATGGCACGGCTGTTGAGAAAAGAGACTTTCCTGTTCATCCCCACCCACTTTTAACTCCCACAGACGTGATGGATTATGAAGTTATATGATTTCCTGGTGACACAGGAACAATATCACACTCACACCTTTCATTTCAAGACTTTCTGTTCGAGTTCTCCACCTTCACACCCAAATCGACTCGCAATTCAAGAATCCAGTGGCACTTTCAGATAGAATAAGAAATAAAAATAGAAACTGACTGAGAAGATCAAAAATATTTTGTTAAGCAGAGGGAAACTGCCATTAAGCATCTAAATGTTATTATTTTACAAGATCAAAAACCCCAAAAATGGGTAAAAACAAGTGGTTTGAAAGGCAGTGGTAGGCATTTATTGTGTCTTTTAATGTCATCTTATGATTCTTTTTCTAAAGCTGCTACACTGAGTTATATGTGAGTTAAATGTGTCATTTTGCACAGAAAAATTTAATTAAACAGGAAACCGTACGCCTAAATTTAAAGCTGCATTACATTTAAATTGTTTGATGCTTGAAAACCGCTTTTCACCTTTGACCCAAACATTACTAAACAACTCGCACTCTGTTGTTCTCCACTTTCAGTTACATCTACTTTGAAACAAACCCAGAAAGGGGACTTTGTCCCCTCATTTTCCACTACACATCACTGCCTGATCATTTGAAGAGCCTGGTGTTTATGAGCGGTGCGTCATCCTGTACGTCCATCTGGATTAACACTAATAATCACTTCACTGATTTTTGAGAGAAAACAGGCAACAGATGTGCAAAATATGCTATTTTGCTATTTTTGGATTATTCTGTACGGTTGCTTCTATCTTATTACAACTTCTTCCCTGTCAACACATCAGATAATAATACATCCTGTCATTTGTAATACAGTACATTTTTAAGAAGAAAATTAATTTTACACTGATCTTCAGCTCCATCTGAATCCTGACACCACAGACTGAAAATATGATAGTTTTAAAAAAATACCAGATGTAACATATTACATAAACATGCGAACCTTTGTTTGATTGGGCTTCCACTATTCTTTATAACCAGGTTTCAGATGCATTAGTGGTGTTTATATTTTTCTTATGCACTAAAAAAAGTAATAATAAAATAAAAAAATAAGGCACAATCAGCATTAATATGAATTTTACATATATGTATTGATAAAAAATGTACATATTTATTTTCTACAGTTGTTCTACAATTAACAGTAACGCCAGTAAAGTTAGTGGATATAGAACTGGCAGAAATGTACCAATATTACATTTTCGGGTTTTGGTAAATTTTTTTTACCAAAGTGTAATTTTTCTTTCATTTTGTATTTCACTGTATTTTATTTATTAAATTACATAAATGTTAAAGTAAAAAATAAATTGCCACCAAAAAATAAATTCTACTTAAAATCTATTTCCACTGTCATTAACTAATAGCAGGCACAATAACAGTACATGTGTTGCCTCATCCCTCAAGAGTCAGTGAGTTAAATCAGATGACATGCTGCTGTAATCTACAGATAAAGACCGGTGTTTGTTTGTGGATGAGGTAAACAGCTCACGGAGAACTGCGTTGTAAAGTCAGTAATTACGGAGAAGAATAGATCTGCAGTGAGCAAGGGGTTATTAACAGGGCTTTCAGAGAGAAAAAAAGAAAAAAAGAAAAAAAAACTACAAGAACAGCACATTTCACATACAGGTCACCTTCACGTGAATCTCCATAATGGGACGTTCACACATGCATCTTATCTCTGCAGGTCTGTTCTGTTGGCCATTCCTTTATAACCTTAATAGTCATAAGATGTCAACCTGATCTAATAATATATTAAACACTTATATTCCGGAAAACAAAGTGTGAATGTAATTACAGCAATGCAAAAATACTGAACCAAACTCACTTAAGTGTGTAGAATCAATATCTGATCTTTTGCATGCATTTTGAGACAAATCGGCAATGCAGAAATCTATGTTTTGACATTGTTTACAATATCAGACATCAGTGCTCTGCAAGAAATCATTCAAGAAACCATAATAAATTTGCAATTATTTTTTTCAGCTGATATAAAATTGCTAAATCATAAATTAACAATATTTGAATGTCTTTTTTTAATTTGCTCATTAAGCTTCCTAAACACTGTCATCATTAGACTCCAAATTCTGAGATTTCTCAATATCCTCTTAAGTTTAAACATCAAAGATAAACATTTCTTTAAGTTTTTAGCAGTTTTAGGAGGTTTTATATTTAGGTACATGCTACGGTTTATTGCCCTTTTAAACCAGTTACAATGTAATACGCATGCATCCAGATCAATTAGAAGGCTGAAAATTCAAGATAATTCATTAAATGTATTACTACTACTACTACTGAAATCACAACTATTTTCTTACCAGGCATACATTACTGCAACTGATAGTCTCTGACAAACAATACTAAGCAGTAATAAAGAAGGTGAAAGAACTGGCATTTTAACATGAGCTCATAACACCGCAGGAAGCCTCAGTTCCTCCCTGAGCAAAGGACATGTGACATCCATTTACAGCAGATACTCAAGTGACAGACAGACAGAGAAAAAGAGAGAAGGAAAAAATAAGTGTGTGAGAGGTATACGGTCATTGACCATGTTTTTAATGCCTCATGATCAGCAGTTTTACACTTTATTACGCCGCTAGACCTGTTACTAACACATCTGGGAGGGCTGCATAATTAAATCAAACCACATGGGCTACGATTTGATTAAATAAACATGTTTCAGAGTAAAATGCAGCACTGTGTTCTTTTACACGTGAGCAGCTCATGAAGCAACAGTGTTTTCAGTGTCTCAGAGAGACTCTTTTCAGCAAATGCTGCTTCGCACAAGGTTTGAGTTGCTTCAACATGCATTTGGTAAGGTATACATCTAATGACAAGCGATTTAAGGGTGCCATGCAGTTGACATTTGAAAAAGAAAATAAGACAAGCTATACCCTATGCATCATAATTTTACATATGCAAAGAATGCAAAATAAAATTGTTTTAGAAAAGTAAATCATATCTATAATAATAATAATAATAATAATGGTTAATATTATTATTTTAACATGATTAAGATGGTCTGACTGACAGGTGAAGTGACCGAACACAGTTTGTTTTGGGTTCACATCCCAACCCAGCAACTCAAACAAAGCTAAGCCCCTTCTGAAGATTAAAAGCCACTTAGCAGTCAAATCCCAGTAATCCTGGTAGTCACCAACGTAGTCGACTCCTAGAAGTTGCTCAGTGTCAGACAATCTGAGTTTGCAGTTTTAACAAGTTCTTTTCAGCTGTGTGCATCGCGCATCAGTGAACAGATCATGGGCGGCCGTGGGTGTGCCGTCTGAGGCTGAGACTATACTTAACTCACAAAAAGACTCATGTCATGTCTGCAACCTTCCAAAACATCAACCAGAGACAAAGAGGAGATATTGAATTATGCATTCAAAGCCGTGTCACATTTATTCAGCTGCACCGGGGGCCTAACTGCTGTCTTCAGACCCCCAAACGACTCGGCAGAAGACAGACCTCCCGATTCCCCCTGCAGGAGCCCAGCATCCTGATTAATGAGCGTAAGATTGTGGAAGAGCGAGCGAGAAGTGAAAGATGGATGGTGCCGTGCAGACGCAAACTCACATCAGGAAAACTGCCCTAATTACTGGCGGCACTGTGGTTCATTTGCTTTAAACGCACACAATATCCCCCTTTTTTTTTAACCAGGAAGAAGATTCTCCCCTACAGCCTCATCCAATGACCTCATTCTCAACAGCACAAAGATTAGTCATTCCCAACCAGTAAAACATCTACATGGACCTCCCCTCCAAGAAGACCTGTACACATGATAAAACGAATAATGCACTATGCTGAAGTTAAATAAATGGTCTGTCTCAAGATCAACCTAAAAAAAAAACCTATTCTTGTAAAAAGTCTTGTTCAGTTTGCAAAAAAAAAAAAAAGGCCACTAAGGCTGGTGAACACCATCTGACCAAAACGAAAAGCAGTCAAGCCCAGTTTATTTGTTTTTATACGCCGTTTATGACCAAGGCTGCTATAGTTCTTTTAATCGATTTAAAATACTATCAAAAAAACTTTTCTGTGCTTGTTTTCAAAGGGATAGTTCACCCAAAAATTGTTGTTTCTGCTGCTGCTGTTGTTGTTGTTATCCATATTTCAAACTTAATAAGCATGTCATGTCCGCTGTCTCTGGAAACGATGCAAGATATATTAGTGATGAGTGTGAAGAGAGTACAAAACAAAACGGGAGCAATGAATAAGAAGCACAAACTGAGGATTTGTAAAGAAAAATGTAGGAGGATTTCAATAAGCCAAGAGGAGACTGGTTTTCCGTTGTTTCCTTTAAAACAACATTTCCCAGAGGCACATGCGCAATACATACATCCGCCGGGACTGCTTCGGGTTTCAACAGACGGCAAATAGAATTTCTAATAATAATGATAATTTCTAAAAAACAATCATTATTTATCACTACAACATAACTATCTAAAATATTACTTAAAAAAAACGAAATACACCATATACGTAATATAATTCACTGTAAAAACATATATATATATAGATAAAAAAAGGAAAGCAACTTTTTAAAATTACAACTGTGTGTACAATGCTAATATTTACAGCTGGTGTAATTTTAAAGCTATTGTTTTGACATAAAACTTCAAAACAGCTTTTGTGATTTGACGCTCACGCCAAGCCATGTTTCAATTTCAGTTTTATTTTTATTCAGCTCTAGACATACCAAAACATACTGGGGATGAAAAATTAATTCAAGCAGCACAAAAAAAACCCTCAACCACACTCTGAAAACTAGTGGAAAAATGAATAGACTTCATAGAATGTTTGTCTGTCCAAAACCAAATCCAATTATTCCTCTAATGTAATGCATTGATTGAAAATTGGGTCATTCCAGCTGGAATCATCAAATGGTCCCCACCTGACCCCCTCAGATCTGGAAAAAATCTATGTGATGGGTAATATGCCCAGTAGACCATATACAAAATTTCAGATCTCTACCATGCATACTTTTTTTTTTTTACATAAAAACGATTTTTTTTACCCAATTTTGGCATCACAGTCTGAGTGACCATGTTCAGACTGAAATATCTCCAGAACTAGTTGTGCCAGGTCCATGAAATTTTCTGGGCTAAGAGTCCTAGTCCAGAACTGCATGAATTACAACTCACAGCATTGTTACTGAATTTACACCTGAATGATGACCCTCTACTTTTCTTTGAAACTATTACTTTAAGGGTTTTCAGACGTCCATAGAAACCTCAATTTCCAATGTTTAAGCATCAAACTTGGTAAATGGTCTGATATGTACCATGTCTTTCACATCCTTTGACATCAGACAATATAGTCTTATGTATGTTGAGATATTAAGGTCCAAAATGGAAAAAAAAATAATTTACACCAATGTTCAATGAAACTTTTTTTTTTTTTTTTTTTTTGAAAGAGCATTGATAAAATATAGAAATTGGGATGGGGTTTTGCCTCATATTTCTGTAATGTTTTTTGTAAAAAAAAAGTATGCACAGTAGAGATCTGAAATTTTGTATATGATCTATTGGGCATATTACCCATCACATGGATTTGTTTGAGACAAATCTAAAGAGGTCAGGTGGGGAACCTTTCCAAAATTTGATGATTCCAGCTGGAATGACCCAATTGGTGTTTTTTTTTTAAATCATACAGCTATAACCCAGGGGCTGGTCTCAAATTCTTGCTCAAAAGAAACGATAGCTGTAACATCAGTCTCTTTTGGTTTTAGTATCACTATATTAAAATAAAGCTGATAAAAACAAGTGACAGAGCAGGCTAATAGTCTCTGTTCCCCACAACCACAAGCTGCACAATGCGTAGCAGTACACGAGTAACATTTTGAATAATCAGAATCTGAGCAGTGATTCTGCTAGCATTTAAAAGTGCTGTTTCAAGCACTATTACTGTAACCTTGAGCTAATGTTGTTGCCTGCCGGGAGAGCGGAGCTTGATAACATGCAGCACATTCAAATGGCACCGTGTTATTTTTCATCCCCTTAAATACCAGACTATGATGCAGAGCGGTTTGTATTCATGGGTGGTTGTTGCACTTTCAAGGATGGCAGTTTTGAATAAATCTGTGTTGACCTTCTGACTGTAACTCTGCTTTATTATTTGAATCTCTGGCCAGATGAATTCACAAAACTGTCAGTATAATCTAATTCCCCCATCGCTGTAGGTCTTCCAGCTGTTTAATGGTGATGCATTTCAAAAGCAGGATCCATCTGCGTCAACATGCTTTACATATTTAATTAGATTCAGAAGATTTAGATTTAGAAGTCAATTAGGTTGTGTGGGTGAATCTCATGAAACCTATCAGGAACATGTCCAGGAACCAAATTAAATAAAGAAAAATAATATATGCATATATAGATCTGACCTCAAATGAAGAATTCTATTAAATAACACAAATAATCTATTATTATTTTAACAAATGTTATTTGATATTACTATTTAAAACTAATGGAAAGTATATGCATAGGTCTTTAAATGTCATAAAACAATTACGTTACAACGAAATAAATAAATTCAAATTTTATGTTTGTAAACTGCAACTTTTTATTATTCAAAACAATCATTTCTATGTGCAAATGATTACTGTATTGCAAATCTATTATTCCATTAACCAAATTTTATTTTATATAAATATTATGTAAAAAAATAGTACTGTCCTGCCTTTATAGTGATTTAAATAATTAAAAAAAGTTTAAATGAAAGAGTAATTTACCACTATCGACAATTACCAAATAAATAAATAAAAAGTTCGGGGAAAAATGGGCCAAAATACACACATAGTATTAATTTTTTTTTTTTGTTTGTGAAATATTTGTTTCTGATTTTGTGCAAAATACATTAAACTTAAATGATAAAGAATTATATTTAAAAACCTTGAGTCAGTTTCTAATTTTTCAGAAGGAATAGCACAGATAAATACAGCAAAGACTTTGACACACTTTACTCTTTTTAACTTCTTCTGCTATTGTTAGTTCTTGCATAATAGCATCTATAATACTTCCTCTTCACCTCACTGTGACTAAACTGTTTCTAAACACCCAACGTGTATTGCTGTGGACATTTTCCAAGACCAAAATTTCTTTGAAAAACGTGTTGCTGAAACAAGATAAACCTGGCCTGTTCTGCAATTAGGTCGTGTTGATTTTATTATTTACAAAATAAATGCACAATCCAAAAAAAAAGAAGAAAAAAAAACAGAACGAACGCAAGGGTTTTTTCACAAATGATTCTGAGAAATGCCTCAGAAACCGGTTTCATTGAGAATAAGAATCTTCATCACCGAAGGCTTTGTTCGCAAAACCGTGTTTTGCTTTCAAGTTGCAAAATAAAGGTACGACCACAAAACAAGTCCTGACAGCTGTAGATTCTTCCCGCAGCCGAGATACAACAAGTACATCACAGGCTGCTTTTGTGTTCAACTGCAGCTCTACAAAAAACCAACAATAGACATTTGTTTGCACTACAAAACGCGAGTTTGAGAGAATGTATTAGTATAATCCATGTCTCTGAGTGTGTGTGTCTAAGCAAGGGAAGAAAAAAAAGAAAAGAGGAGGGTCTTTCTGTTCCTTTCAATTCATTTCCACTAATGGCTTCCAAGCATCTTCACACAATCAGGCAGCTGCTGCGTGGTCGATGCATCAGCGAGGACGAGAAGAGATGCGCATTCCCAGTAGAGATGCGAAGAACAGCAGACACTCAGCAATACAGCTGCTCCCATGCATTAGCCCAAAGACGCAAACGCAGAACTGTGCTTTAATGCACTTATCATCAATAACAACTATCCTGAACGCTGCTCAGACTAACTAAAAGTAGCACTGCCACAAACTTAAATGCACATTTCAGTAGCTAGCTCAGCTGGTTTCTATTTAACTGCTTTTCCAACATGCATTCACGTTATTCAGAGAGAATCAATCAAACAAAGATTCACATAGATTATTTCAGATCTTCAGTGTTGAAACAGGTCTCATGCAGCAGTGCCGGGACTTCTTGCAGCTGGTATTGAGAGCTCAAATGCGGCGAGATTTTAAGCTCATTTCACGGATCTCTTGTTGGCTTACAGCACAATGTCATGCTGTTAGGAAGACGCTCGGATCTCTAGCGTCCTCCGTTCAGCCGGTGTCACCAAAAAGAGCGGAGCATTTGCAGAAAAAAAGGAAAAGACAAACGGAGAGGGAGGGAAGCACACAGAGCGAAGTCCCAAAATCAAAAGGAAAAAAATTCTCCATAGCAATTCTCCTTACTCTAACTCGTTGTTTTTTTTATAATAATAAATCATTCACTTTTATCTTTATGGCCAATGACAACAGTCTCGGTCATTGGACCGAATCTGAATCTCACTGTCTAAAAAGCTCTATACAAGCAAACACAAAAAGTTCCAGAGGTCAAATGAGCATTACAATACTTCATACCATTTAAACAGTGATTATGGAGGCATGTAGCACTTCAAAAGTCAGAGATCATTGTGATCTGGCTCAATATGGTAACTCCTTTGAACAACCCATTGATTTAACCAACCAGTCCTACCAAACGAGCATTCCGAGTTTTCACAATAAAACTTTATAAACTGTTCAGGTAAACATACCACTTTGTCTAACGCATGCATTAATAAATCACAAAAGACTAAAATATATATTTCAGTTACAAACATGTTTATATTTCACTATAATTATGCATTTTCATTAATAGTAATATCAAGAATTTATGCAAAACAGCCTTCATAGGTATGTACATTAATAAAAAAAACAACAAATTAGGACAGTCACATATAAGACATCCATGAAGGCTTTAACATCACACCCTGAACAACATCTGTAACATCAGACCTCTCCTACACAGCTTTTTCCTTTTGACTTCAAACACATTCAACAGACCGAATATCAGCACCAAATACAAACCTTTCAGACTGAACAGGTAAATACCGTGGGAAAAATGACAATTTCTCGTTTCTCTCCGCTATAATTAACTATAACATCGAAGACTGTTGTAAGAAAATCATTTTAACCATCTTTACAGTTCTTCTATGGCCTTATTATTTTATTATATTCTCACTAACTGATATAAACACGTTACTTCAATATCTAACGTGACGTCGCAGGTTAAAACAAAATCCCAGAAATGAACTAGTGACACAAATTGATACATATGTACATATACAATTGCTACATTGTAAACAGCGAACATTTAAGATAAGCCCCTTCAGTTACAAAATATGCAGATTTTCTGGTTTTGAATATGAAAAGCATCGTGTCAACTAACTTACCCATGAACCAGGTGATGCTAGTTAAGATTACACAAAGGGACTCAGAGCACTTGACGTCCCAGTCATGACAGAAAAACTACTTTACGCGCGATTTAAAGACGGAAAAACCGCGTTTTAGTTGAAATACTGTGACAAGTTTCGTATATATTCTATATCTGGTGACTTTAACTACAGATTGAGATCGATAACTGATCTTTTGGTGAGTTTGTGACCGTTATCAACCTCATTCAGAGCGCACACAACAAACGGCAAGTACTATACCCAAACCAGGACGCGCGGTCTCCGACAGATTAGTGATATAATTCACTCACCTTCTGCTTTCACTTTGAGATAAATCACCCAGCGACCTTGTAAAAGAAAACTGGTAATTTCCGACTGGTTTCTGAGGAGTCGTAGCAGAGCCGCGCTCTTGACTTGAGAGTGCGTGTGAATCTTTAGGCTTCACGTCCGACTGCACTTCAAGGAAGCGGCGTGACGTCACCAAAGCGCTTGTTCATCATTTCAGAGCTTCGTTTGTGCGTTTTCAGAAGATCAGAACACGAAATCGTTTTGTTTCGACATGTTGATGTCTCTGTTTTAGCAACAGAGAAAGCAGAATTGAATTGCATTTCTTTACTGGCTAACTGATTTTTGTTATTAGATTTCAGAAACACAAGTGGACAATATATAATCATTATGAATATTGATTTTTTATTCCTTGGCATTTTAAACTACTTCTAAAAAACCTAATATGCCTTACTTATAAGCGACACTGGACCGCAAAACCAGTAATTTTTTTTTTTATTACGATTTTTTGAAATTAGATTGCCTTTAAAGTCGTCCAAATGAAGTTCTTAGCAATGCATATTACTAATCAAAAATTAAGTTTTGATATATTAACAGTAGGACATAAAAAAATATCTTAATGGAACATGATCTTTACTTAATATCCTAATGATCTTTGGCAGAAGAGAAAAATTAATAATTCTCAGCCATACAATATATCATTGGCTATTGCTACAAATATACCTGTGCTACTTTGACTGCTTTTTTTGGTCCAGGGTCACATACAGGCCTAATATATAGGCTATCATTTGAAATAAGGAGCTATGGAGCGGACCACACTTTTAAGCAAATCAGAAACACTTTTTGCATGTCAGTCGTCGAATGTGTTTTTCGTTTATTTTTAAATTAATTGCTTAATTTATTTCTTTGCATTTTTACAGCTTAATAAACGTGGTCACAATGAACGGTTGTGTGAAAAAAAAAAAAAAAAAATATATATATATATATACAGGTATATAACTATTCCTTAAATTTAAAATAATTTACTCTGCGAATAATTAATTTAAACTGAAATATATTGTTTATTTGAGTGTTATTTGTAAGCACAATGGCACAGTTACAGCCAAACCAGCGTTTGCTTGCCTAAAACAGAGACAGTTCAGAAAAAAGCAGAAAAATACATATGTATTTGAGAGGGTATGAAGAAAAGAAAAATCCTGAAGTGTATTAGTCAGATAGCACTGGGTGTGAGAACACCTGACTTAAACCAAGCTGACCAGCAGACAAGTGGCCAAAAACCCCTCTAAAACTGTGAAAGCATTGCATTTAGACTGCTTTAAAACGGTCTTTCTAGTTGGATTCATGAATAAATAAATGAACATGCATGGCTTGGAGAGAAAAAAATCTTGACTGAGAGTACACCTTTATATATTTAGACTGCTTTACCGGCACAAAATGATGTGGTCAATATATTTTTATGAGAAGGTGAAAATTACCAACTGTTAAAATATTGATATGGTGTTTTTATCCACAGGGCCTGTGATTTCACACCTCACTCCTGTTAACAGTAAGAGACCAATTTACTGACTAAGTCACTCCTGAATTAAAGATGTGAAAAAAATCCTTATTCAGCTCGCCGAATTTAAAGCAGGTTTCCGTGGCTGTTCACACTCCTGCGAGTTCATTGATTTTACCATCGTATTCTTTTCACTGAGGTTTGTGCGTTGCTTTTGGAGTGGCGTCGGGGACCAGCTCGCCTCTTTCTTCAGATGCATTTGTCACAGCGGCGAGATGCTGGGATTTTAATTGTATTGGGGAATCTTGATTGGGAAAAGCAGAGGGGGAAGCGAGAGCTCAAAGCAAATTCATTACCGCAGAGGCCGTGCATACCGAGCTTTTCTGCATGCAGTGAAAATGTCAGCCTCACCTCGGTCATTTGTAAAGTAATAAGCAGAAGCACAATGACGGCAAGGCGCAGCAGAGCAACGGGGGGAAGGGCAAATCTGCCTGTCGCCTTAAAAAGGATTTTTAAAAGAGTCTTGATTAGAAAGTATAATGAGACTGAGAGCAACGCTGCACACTATCTCTCCAGAGGCTGATGGAAAACAAATTAATGTAGCTATTTTGTTTTAATTCCTATTTTTCCACATTAGTCTCCGGCGCGTCCTGAGGAGTTGTCATCATTGTCCACCAGAGCCCAGAGTTATTGATTTTCTGTAGACACATCAAGGGAATGCAGAGAGTAATCTCTCTTTTTTCCTGAAAAAACAAGAGCCATCCAGGAAGAAGACAAAAGGAAGGGTTGAGGGAAAACAATTTATTCTACAGATGTATCATTCTTGCTACAAAGCTTTCGAACATGGTGTAATTTGATCAAACAGGCATAAACCATCCCAAAATATTGCAAAATTAATACATATCCATTTGATAATATATTATACTAATGCATAAATGTAGATATGTAAAGTAGTTTGTTTCTTTATGGGAACAGATTTTGAAAAAAGCACTTGCTCACTAATGAATCCTCTGCAGTGAATGGGTGCCGTCAGAATGAGAGTCCAAACAGCTGATTAAAAACACCACAATTATCCATAATTAGTCCACAGCACTCCAGTCGATCAGCTGACATCTTATAGGAAGTTAAAGCTGTGTGTTTGTAAGAAACTAATACATCAAGATGTTTTTAGCTTTAAATCAAAGCTTTTCAATCTATAAAAACACAACACATCCAATGAAAAAGTGGTCTCGAGTTGTCTTTGACATCAAAATCTGATGCTTGTAAACTTGTAAACAGTGCATGAACTAAGCAGATTTTTCTCCTGATTCAGAAGAGGCGACTTATAAAAGCAATATTATGGATTATGGGCTTGTATTTTAGCCAGAACTGATGACATCTTTATCATGGAATTGTTTGATACAAATTAACTGACATTAACTGGTGTACTGGAGTGGTGTGGATTTTTTTATCAGCTGTTTGGACTTTCATTCTGACGGCACCCATTCACTGCAAAGGATCCAACGGTGACTAAGTGATGCAATGCTGCATTTCTCCAAATCTGATGAAGAAACAATCTCATTCACAAACATGTTTCGTTTGAATCATTTGGATTAGAAAAAGAAAGAAAAGAATGACCCATATCCAGTGTACAGGCCTCATGCTGTCACCAAAGATTTAAACAGTTAATTTCATTTGTTATAATTTTGACCTAAAAAGGCTAACTTCAGCAACACACAATTACACTGTTTGTTTGCTATTGTGCTATTAACCTGCATTAAATTAAAGACAGAGTAATTGTGGCTTTGTCTCTCTGGTAAATGTTCTCTTAAATAGAGTAATTGCTCTTTTATTGCAGATGAATCTGACAGTGGCAGGAATTAATTACTGTCAGATTGTAGAGCGCGTATCATTTAGATGGGCGACTATTCAGCTGCTTGCTGACATGGAAAATATATTCAAATATTCAAACGATTCATCTCTCAGTGGTGGCTTTGCATTTGTATTTATAAATAAAAAATGCCCTTTTATTTCACTGCACAATTTACATATGCATATTAATATTTCATGCATTTGAAATCAAACAAAAACAGCACATTCTGACCGGGGATCAAAGAGGAATTTTTTTGATGGATAAATCATTATTCATTTATATATCCCAAAATATTATGTGAACCAGAGAAACTAGACTCTGACCTTCCAGAAAAGAGATGTCAGGTTCAGTGACCTCTCAGACAAGCCTAATAACTGTGTCTAATTATACTGATTTGTAAGAGAATGTACGTCAGCCGGTCATATTAGAAGCTAATAGGTTGATCAGAGCCTCAATGCACTAACCAAATACATTTATAAAAAAATTAACCCTACACTAAAAAAGTACTTCAAATGGTAACATCTAAATGAATTTGTTTATTTATTAGTTAGTAGGTAGGCACAGAGTGACCACTGGTGGTGGTTATATTCAACCAAGATGCAATGCCCTGATATTTATAGATATACTGTATCATCCAGAGAGAACCTTATTTGAAAACCCGTGTTTGCTTTCATTTTAACTGCTAACAAAAATAAATTAATTAATTAAAAAATAATCTAAGAGCATTTCTTAAAATTCAGAATTTTATCTGAATGTTCACAACGTTCCGTTTTTTAATGGAACATTCCATTTTGCAAACATTTTGGGAATGTTACTTTTGAATATTCTTTGAACATTAAGCAGTAAGATAAAATAAAATAAAAAAAAAATTGTATGAATGTCTAAAACTTTTCAGAAAAACAAATCCTTTACATGAAGTACAGTAAACAATGTTTGAAGAGCATTATTAAATACCTTAGAACAAATAGTCTTTCGTTCTAGTTCAAAACGTTCCCAGAACATTAGGCTGCGTTCACAATCCTGTATTTGGGATTGACAACCGTATTGTCTTTGCAGGTGTGAGTCTCAAAATGCCTCGTTTACACAGCAGCTTTCAGTTGTGTTTAAAATTCTGTCTGTATGAACGTGCAATGGGAGTCAAACCCGTATTCCTTAACAGTAACCATAGTACTTGGTCACCTTACCAGTGACCTTACCAGTGACCGAAGTAATAACAAAGATTGCGACGTCCAAAAAAAATTTAAGTCTTATCACTTTTTTACATGACAAGAGTCCAATTTAGCCACACGTTCTTTCTTCAAGTTATCATTTACCGACAGCAGCTTTTACATTTGGGTGGAGAGAGGAGCGTTTGAATTGCGCGCAGAACACAAAACTGACAGGGGAGCGGCTCCGGTGGAAAACTGATGGGATAAAACTTTCAGGTCACACGCAGCTTATTTCTCCGTCACTGTAAGTTACTGAAAACACACATGAAAACACGCACTGCACGCTAGACAGCTGCTCTCTCTCACAGTGGATGACGTCCTGTTCCGTTCACACTGTGCCTGTGTTCTAAGAATGCCGTTGTGAGTCCGAAAATTTTACTGGTGTGAGTTCAGTTACAGAATGCGGTTATAAATAACCGAACTGTGTGTGAACGTAACCGTGTAAAGGATTCAAAAACAGGATTGACAACCGTATTCTGCTGCTGTGTGAACGCAGCTTTAGTTGAAGTTCTGAGAACATTCACTGTTACCTGAGAACACACACACACACACATAAAACTGAACGCTATTGAGACCAAATGACTTATTTAATCTTCCAAATCAAGACAACAGTCAAGCCATTGTGAGAATGGAGTGTTATCATATGACCCTGGAAAATCCCCAGCTTCTGTCAGGCAACATTAAGACGACAGAAGGAATGTTCTATTAAGGAAACACATTATCATCCAGCAAACAGCGAGAACAGTGTTGATTTGACAAGATGAATGAGTGCAGGATCACAGGACTTGTATTACCCAGCAGCCTCTTGGTTCCTTCCGTGGCTCCTCCAGTGTCCAGTGGGCGGCCGTCTTAATGGTGCTGTTTGTTTTGGCTCTGTTAATTGGAGCATGTTCACAGAAGAAGGCCATCCTGGAGATGGTAGGGCACGAGAACAGAACAAAAGGAAAGAGAAGCACTATTGTTAAGAAATAATCATCAGTTCAGCTCGACCAAACGAAACAAAAAGGAGCAGATGTGAAGGGAAAACTCACTTTGAATGTTTTAGACATTTTAACTTGTCCTGGTTAGCTGTTTGTCTTTTTAAAGCAGCTGTGTATTAGTCCCTTTGAACAGCGCATTAGAGGCCTAAAGCCACACGCATACACATTTTGTAAAACACGTTTTCCTTTCAAGTCTATTACATCTATAATGATTTTAATACAAAACTTTTTTTGAACCTGCTCCAAAGTTCTGAGAAAAAAAAAAAGGTTTGCAAATTTGCATAAATTTACACACTTACTCGTTCCAATATGATTCAATATGACTTGTGATATGCAATCGGAATCAAATATGCTCACTGAAGACCTGAAACAGCGCTTCAAAACAGTGAATCATTTGACAACACAACAACTGATTCAGACTTGTTAAAAAGCTCTGTTTCACCCATCACTACATGCTTGCTAAAAAGTCATTCCAAAACGAATAGCTCTTTTGATCTGTTTTCATTGTTTCACTGAATTTAAATCAATCTGAGCTGTTCCAGCGTACATGACTCACTCAACTGAATCGGTTTGTCTGTTCCTTCATCCACGTTTATATGACCTGTCAGTACAACTCTTGCTAGTTTTATGGCATAAAAGTATGATGTTTACAAATAAAATATCCATATTCCGAATATACACAAGCTGTCACTGGGGCAGTACCTATTCATTTTTTTTATATGTACATATTTATGCACCTTTGAGGTATCAAAATGGACCCTTTAGGTACAAAAATGGCCCTTTTTAAAAGGTACCACCCCAGTGACAGCTTTTGTACCTTCATTTCTTAGAGCGTATGACGGGCTGCACTTTAGAATACATAAAAGATAGAAACATTGTGCTTTATGAATAGTTGGTAACATACATTTATAGCTATGATAATAAAGAGACCTTTATTATGTTTGCATATTCATCAGCTAATACTTACACACAGGTTTTTTGTAAAACCAACAACATTACATTAGCATAAGAGTGCTGGGTGTTTTAATGAGGTTGTCTATCCTAACGATTCGGATAGGAAACTCACTCGGGACCCTATTATTGCTATAGTTATGCTATATTGCAAATTCATTGCTAGGGACGATGTAGTAGTAACTGGATTAAATTCTACACATTTGATAGTGTTGCAGTGGTGGGGTTTTCTGTAAGTCAATCCAGAAGTTTCCTTGATGTTAGAACCTGTTTGATGTGATTTGCTCTGGTGTTTCTTGCATTTTTTTTTAACTAGTTTGATATTTTGTATTTTAAAGTTATAATTTATAGAGTTATATTTATGCAGTAGCTATAATCCATTTTTATTTTATACTTTTATACTATTTTTTTTAACTTTGGCAAATTTTGGAAATTTGAATACAATACATTTACCAACCTTTACCAGGTTTCGTAAAAAAAATAAAAATAATAATAATAAATGACCAAAGAGCACCAGAGGTTCAACGTCCCTGACAACCTAGCAACCGCTTTTTTCAACAAAAGTAAAATCTGTCATGACGTTCTGTATGCAAACACCATATTGTCTTAACAAAGGATGTGAGAAAGCGGCACATGTCTGGTGGTGTGCACACAGCGTTAGGGATGCACATTTCCATGCCAGCTGTCGGTTTGTGTCTTGTCATATTAATACTGAACGCTGTCCCTTTTAATTAGCAGTGTCAGGTCAGCGCTAACCTTTTCTTCCTTCATGCATCAGCATGAAAAAGCGAGAGATGTGCAAACGAGATGCCTTCGGTGTTATTTGATCAAAACAGGTCATTACAGCCATAATCATAATAGTGGCAGCCTCGCCATAATATATGCTCCTCTGTAACCATCCATCTCCTGGACAACAGCAAAGTAAAGGAGGGAGACGGAAGACAAAAGCAAAGGTCTGTTTGAAAAATCAAGCGCCGTGCGACACTGTGTAATTAAAGTGGAAGCTAGTGGCATCCTTTTAAAGGGCTTTTTCTGCATTTGTTCCAAGTTCAATTAATCATGTATAATCATAGAATTTGAGAAATGCAATGCAAGAGACACATCATGCATTCATTTCCAATGCTGTAATAGTTCTTTAAGCAGCAGGAGGGATTCATTTTTGTGATATTAATCAAACAGAGGAAGGGTCACCAGATGAGCAGTAAATCATCACAAATAAGCAGCAATTTACTTAAGATAGAAACAGGAGTCAATTAAAAAATAAACTAAAAATGAATTAATGAAGTCCATTTTAGGCCATTTACATTTTTGCATCATTTATGACAATTAAAATATGTTTTGCTGTTGTGTTTTTCCATGAGATTCTCTGTAATACAGTAGTTGTATGTTATATTAAAATGATCATTATAAATAAGATGTAGGACATCAGACGCTATCAAACACTATCATATGTCATTATGTACATGTTATTTGAATATTGTATCATATTTTTAACATTACAGTAATGAGAATTAGATTGTTTTACATTATGCTAATGAAAATGTGTGGGGGTAAAATATACTGAATTATTATGCAATTAAGGGCTGACCGATATGGATCTTAATGGCATATATTTAGAATTTAAGCTAAATTTTATTAATTTGATCATGGAGTAAAATATAATAAAATTGTATGAGAGTTACCCTTGTAAGAATACTGCTGTATAGTTGAAATCTGAAAGAAAAAACGGACAAGTCACTCAAGAGAAACACTTCGGTTTGTCTATTGTTTCATTATTATTATTAGACTCTGTCTCTTTCTGCAGGAGGCTCCCCTCTGCACTGCCCATTTCTCTGAGAGCAGCTATTGTGTCCCTCTCTAATAAATTAGGCTTTGTTGACCTGGCTTTTGTCATGTCCTAAGAGCTCCAGACAGCAGGCTGAACCCTGGGAAAAGCAGAAACCAGTACAAATCACAAAACAATCCTCAGCTGCCTGCAGTTTGACAGCATTTCTGCTCTTCACACCCACAAACCCCTAGCAACAGCATAGTAACATACTGACGAATACTTAAAACCCCTTGACAACCTCATGGCAATTTCCTGGAAACCAAACAAAACAGTCTAGCAACCACATAGCAACACACTAACAACCATTCAGAACACTTAGCAACCATATAACAACACCCTGGCAACCACACAGCAATACAACCACAAAGCAATAGACACACAATAATGACTCCTTGGCAACCACAAGACAACACCCTGGCAACCACACAGTGACACAAAAACAAACACAAAGAACACCTCAGAAAGCATATGGCAATGCTCTGGCAAAGGCCCAAAAACCCCTAACAACCACAAAGCAACACACCGTCAACCACTTAGAACACTTCAGCTACACACCAAACCTCCTTAGAGAAAAGTCTCATAGCAACACCCTGGCAACCACCAAGAATACACTTGTAAGCACACAGAACCACAATATTTGCAACACATCAACAACCATAAAGAACACCTTAGAAACCACATAGCAAAACAAGCAATCACAAAGAACACATTGAAAACCCCATAGCAACACCCTGGCAACCACCAGGAACTCCCTAGTAAGCACCTAGTAACATACTAAAACTATTCAGAATATTGTAACAACACACCAAAAAGAACCATAAAGAACACCATAGAAACCACATAGTAACACAAGCAACCACAAAGAACACATTGGAAACCCCATAGAAACACCCTGGCAACCACCAGGAACACCCTAGTTAGCAACATACTAAAACTATTCAGAATATTGTAACAACACACCAAAAAGAACCACAAAGAACAACTTAGAAACCCCATAGCAACACCCTGGCAACCACCAGGAACACCATAGTTAGCAACATACTAAAACTATTCAGAATATTGTAACAACACACCAAAAAGAACCATAAAGAACACCGTAGAAACCACATAGTAACACAAACAACCACAAAGAACACATTGGAAACCCCATAGCAACACCCTGGCAACCACCAGGAACACCCTAGTTAGCAACATACTAAAACTATTCAGAATATTGTAACAACACACCAA
>JAUMHQ010046610.1:0-20048 GCA_032361165.1 Enteromius paludinosus | reverse complement strand
CTGAGCCCATTCTGTGATTTCCTTTACAGTAGCATTCCTGTTTGTGGTGCAGTGTCGTTTAAGGGCCCGGAGATCACCGGCATCCAGTATGGTTTTACGCCCTTGACCCTTGCGCACAGAGATTATTCCGGATTCTATGAATCTTATGCACAGTTGATGATGATAACTGCAAAGTCTTTGCAATTTTTTGCCGGGTAACACCTTTCTGATATTACTCCACTATCTTTCTGCGCAACATTGTGGAAATTAGTGATCCTCTTCCCATCTTGGCTTCTGAGAGACACTGCCACTCTGAGAAGCTCTTTTTATACCCAATCATGTTGCCAATTGAACTAATTAGTGTTAATGGGTCTTCCAGCTCTTCGTTACGCTCAAATTTACTTTTTCCAGCCTTGTATTACTACTTGTCCCAACTTTTTTGGGATTTGTTGACACCGTGAAATTTTGAATCAACATATTTTTCCTTTAAAATGATACATTTTCTCGGATTAAACTTTTGATCTGTCATCTACGTTCTATTACAAATAAAATATTGAAATTTGCCATATCCACATCATTGCATTCAGTTTTTATTCATTTGTTTAGTGTCCCAACTTTTTTGTACCATTAATAGAGCGAGAGAGGGAGAGAGACTGGGAGGAGGAAGAGCAGATCAAGTGATCTTGGCCGTGCTTGACATTGCTTCACAGCTGTCAGGTGGTCCACCCATTACACCACTAGACTATTTTAACAAACAATGCATTATGTGAAGAATTTCTGAAATTGGATTATGTTGAGAAGGGTGATGCCAGGACCGTCAGCTTCAATCCAGATGACTTTCTCATGTGTTTGGGTGCTGCTGGTGTCACTTCATTATTGCTCTGTTATTCTATAAGAACCATTACGTTTCATTCCCCTCGCAGAACAGCCAAGCGCACATACAAAGTATTTAGCAAATACAGTGAGCATGAAATTTCTAAAGCCCCTCTTTTTTTCCTCACCACATAATCTGCTTTTCATAATTAAGATGGTCTAAAACATAAATCACAGAAATAATGATGAATCAATGTGACACTATAGTACAGATACACTGGAGAGAAAAGTGCACAGTGAGCAAAGTGACTAATATTATGCAATTAATTCTCCAATTATGTAAGCAAGTTTAAATATATGACTGAATCCATTCAAAATATGTCTGCACTATAGAGCGTAGTTTTCAAAGCGGTTATTGTTAAGTCAAAATGTCTAATTTAGTTAAACAACATAATGAGATATTTGATCACATTAATGCAATATTTACTTTTCTAGCCCAATAGAGGGCCCAACAGACAGAACTTTATGGGTGTGCTGCTCTGGATGCCATGAGCCCAGTTCGTCTGCCTGTAGGCGTGTTACATAATTATCTGTTAATAATAGCCTCATTAACAGAATTGATTACTGTTAATTCCTTTGGCATGATGTTAGATCCAGCACAGCTATTCGCAACGCAACCCATTGTCTTGCAAACCAAAAAAATATTATTCGAAAATAGACAGCAGACAGTTGTGGACTGACACGGATAAACCAAAGCATTTGCGCTGAATCCTGTTCTGGTCGATGAAGATTACAAGCATTTCCACGGACGTTCATTTTATTGTTGGATATGTTAAAGAGTTTGAACACTATACGGGCCACACTCCTGACGGGAGGCTCAATTTTCTTTGGTTCAGACAGATGGCATGCAGTAAAATGGACCGAGATGAAGCTCCGACCGCCAGTCTCCAGACTCCTTTTTTTCCCCTCTGTGGGCTGAACCCATAAGCTCTGAGCACACTACAGAGACTACAAATCAGCAAGAAACAAGATGACTGAAATGCATTGCAAGACGTGGTGAAGATGCATGAAAAATCTGCAGAGAATGTGGTTAATTAGACTGAACTAATAGGTTTTGCTCTGTGGCTGCAAAAAAAAAAAAATAAAAAAAATACAAAAAGCAAAATGTCAGTAATATTAGTTGGAAATACCCCTAAAATATCAAATAAAGTACCCTTAAAACGGTTAGTTGCTAGGCAAAATGCTAAGTTTCGATGCAATTATCTGTATGGAGCTATTTTGTAATCAGAAGGGCCAAGCGTTGTTCAAGTTTGTGAATGTGAGAACATTGTGTGAGAACAATATGTACTGATATTTTTAATGAATCATGAAACAGAAACGGTTGATCTGAAAACAGATCTCGAAATGGAGCAATATTAACAGACATTTCAAAATAGGAGAAACAGAAGGTACATAAAAAGAACCTGAACAACCTGTACATCAATTAATACTTTATTGAGAGCTTCAAACTAGGCTGAACAAGTTTCCTATGTACATACATATTTTAAAACATTCACTTAAAATGGATCAAGTTTCCTAGAAATATTTAAGCCCACATACCCGCTCCTGCAATAAAAAAACAATAATAATAAAAAAAAAACTAAAATTCCTTTTTACATATTTTCTACATCAACTCCAATGAGAAGGAAGTGTGTAACGCTAGTGAGTGAGAGAACGGTGCCTTTCATAGCAAGTGGCCTCTCACATCCTCTTGGTGACTTTTTTAAAGAATGCAGCCGGTCCCATTGAGCTCAACTTGGGCTTACGCTGGCCAAGCTGATGGAGGTTCCCCTCAGACACACTCCGGACTACTCTACGGCTTGGCTCATTCTCTGAAGATACTAGATGTGGTGGAAGAGAACAGAGAAGAAATAAACATTTAAAAAAATTGTTTTTTTTCATGTAAAGTATCTGTATGATTATTTTGAAATTATTATTCTGGTCACTTACTTTTAATAAAGCAGTCATGCCTAACAACTCTGTACAAACATGGCAAATACCACTATAATGCTCGGCCTCCAGTGGCTTATTACTTTGTAGAACTGGGGTAAATTCAGCCAACTCGTGGCATTATATTACTAAGAGAAGGAAAGCACTGGGAGTGGGAGGAGGAGATTGTGAGCTTCTGGCTGTGCGCCTGACATTTTTTCACAGCTGTCAGCCGGCCCGTTCATTACACTATTACAATACTTTACCAAACATAATGGATTATGTGAGAACTTCATAAACGGAATATAATAAGAGACGCTTATGTTCCACTTCCAAGATACAAATGGAATACCCATAGAGGGTAACTGTAATTTTTCAGCATTGAGAATAGCATACTAACCTCCAAAGCGGCGGATTCGAAGTGGTTTAGACACCTCGCAGAGATCTCTCTTTATGCGCTTTGGTGCCGCAGATGTTGCCTGGGAACTGTCTTCTTTCCCAATGTTGGAACTGATGCAAAGAGACACAAAGTGAGATTTTGGGAAAACACCAAGAGTGCAAAATGTCAACGAGGCCTGATTTGAAACAGCGCCCAGGTCCCATTAACACACACCAGTTGAACTTGCGCTTGACCTGAGCAGCTGAGGTCATGGCCATGTAGGACGGTTTGGATTTTCGCAGGTCTAATAGTGATGGGATTTCAAACCTAGAAATCAATTGGAAAGAAACTCGTTCACATCGGTCAAAACAGAACTACCTAGTTAACTTATTAATCGATGCAAATTATACAGTTTTCACAGCAAGTTGTACCTTTTAGCTGGATCATTTCCGTTGTTAGCACGCAGTGCCCGAAGAGTTGAGTGAACAGGGGGCTCAGGTGATAGGATGACCGTGGCATTACCACCTGATGGGTCCTCGTTGTGACCAATGTCGATAGTGGAGTTTGGATCAAAGCTGCTGGTGGTGTGCGGCTGCCCCTCAGGAGTGTACTGCAGTGGGAACATGCCCTCCTGTTGTAAAACCTGCTGAACGGCAGGGGGGTAATGGGACAACACAGGATTGGTCCCGTCCTCATCTGGGTTTGCAGGAGACACAGACAGCTTCCTCCTGATGGGTTTTTTAAGAGGACATCCAACATTTCCATCCTGAAGTTGAGGGCTACAGCCTAAAAGAGAAAAGCAGCACCAAATTAATCAGCTTCACCAGAAGGCATCACCAAATTAAAAAGTCTTCGTTTAAAAAAAAAAAAATTTAAAATCTGATGTATATTGATGACTTCCCAATCGAAAATGTCAACAACATTATGATCAGAAATGTTAAAGGAATAGTTTACACAAAAACGTAAATTCTGTCATTATTTACTTACCCTTATTTACTTAATATCTTTCCGTTCAGCAGAACAAAGAAATTCATACAGGTTTGGAACTACTTGAGGGCGAGTATATGACATAATTTTCATTTTTGGGTGAATTATTCCTTTAAATATGCAATTAAACAACATTTTTAATAGCACACTATTACTTTTATGCTTTTAAATATCAATTCAGTGATATGAGGGAATAATCGCTATCAAAAAATTTAAATAAACTGATTTGACATATAACTTTTGCCCTTGGATTTTTAAAAAATGTTTGTGTTTACAGACTTAAAAGTAGATAGATAAATCACTATCACTTTAAATTAAAATTTAAGCGGGAATAAAATAGCACTATATCGCAACAAAAATCATCTGTTTTTAAGAATTGAAGATGTTTGCGTCAAACATGCCAGTCAAAAACCGGCCAGAGTAGAAAGTACTGTGGCCATTAACGCCTGAATGAATTCTGAGCAACAAAAGTAACCTGCATATTATAATATTACTCAGTGTTGTTGTCATCTGATTTGTGAGGCACATTCCTGAACACATCTAGCTCTCACTCACACACACGCGCAAGTTTTCATTACTGATGGAAACACACAAACATTTACTCATACAACAGTGAATAATTTATCCATGCGTGTCACGTGAGCATTCATGAGCAGGTTCTCTTGCAATGTCAAGACAGATAGTGCATGTATGTGTGTGCCGGTGGGTGTGTGTGGGAGAGGAAGGCAAGGGAGGCTCCAGGAAGCTGTTGGAGGGGTCTGACGTTGGATATTGAGTGGCGGAGTATGCCGGAGCACGTCGCAGTCTGGCCGCACACTGACTCACGCGATGCAGAAAAGCGAGGGAGAGAGAGACACTGCGGCTGCATCTTAAGCGTTCTTGACCAATAGTGATGCTTCAGAGCTCCTGCTGGTTAAACTGTTGACACACAGCCATCTCTCCTTCTCTCTGAGTCAGTGCTGATTCTCAGAAATCTGGATTGCATGGGAGAGAACCTGACATCCTGTTAATGACTAACTATACTCACTTTATTAGCAAAACAAAGTTTGAGAACTGAAAAACGCCTCTTATGAAAGTTACAGCGACTGCGATTTGCTTCGACGCCCTCTCGAAGCCGGCAGCTGTAAAGCACAGGCGATATAACTTCATTTGAGAGGCATAAGGTGATCAGGTGACAAAGCAAAGAAAAAAAAAAAACCCCAACAACAACAGAGAGGATTGGATCGGCAGACAGTGATGTATGGCCCAGAGTGGAAGCAGAAGAATAGGTGCGATCAGTAATTGGTGGCAGAGTGCTCTGGGTGGCGTATTTTTGGCTGGTGGGATTAAAACATGCATGAGGCGCTATTTCTGGAGGAAGCCACTGCGGATTAGGGTCGCCTGGCTCTCGCTCTCTCATTGCTTGCTCTCTTTTTATTGCAGAATCGTCCTCGCCCAATCCTAGAGTGTTTCATACTATATGTAATAGCTCCCCCTCCCTGCACCGAGAAATGATTTTATGAATGAAATTCGGAAGGGCGGAGGGTCGGCGCTACTGAGAGGCTAGACGTAGATGGCGAGGTGAGGAGGAGAGACAGACAATGGAGATGTAAAGAAAGATTGATTAAAAAATAAGCAGCGCACAGACAAAACCATGCAGAAACATGAAAGACAAGAGTAAGAGCGACGAGAGGAAGGAGGATGGAAAGAAAGTCTGAGAGGCAGGAGCGGCAGTCTCGTGCACGTTGACACGTGACCCCTCCTGCTTCTGTTCTCTATTCCATCACTATTTTCCACCCTTTCACGGTCTCGCTCCCTCTCTCCACCGAGCACTTGAGCACGAGTGCAGCGACGGTATCGTCATGAAGCGCGTCGCTGGTGGGGGTGGGGCGGAGGTTCATTCATAACGCTCTCTTTGAATCTCTGTATCTCTTTCAGTTCCTGCAGACAGGGCTCCATCTCTATTGTCTTTAAGTAGAGAACGCAGAGCAGGACGACCTGAACACGGCTCTTATATTTTCTGCAAGCAGGACTGTGCGACATTGTGAACCTTGAAAATAAGCATCTTTAAAAAAAAAAAAAAAAACAAAACAAAAAAAAAACCAAATAGCAAAGTAGCAGCAAATGTAATTTGGAACATGTTGCATTGCATTTATAAAAAAAACAAAAACAAAAAAAAAAACAGGATGACATACACATAGAAATACACACAGTAAATGTGTGTGAACCCGAAATCTGCCTAAAAGGAATGAATATTGCATTAATTCTGCAAGTGGCTAAAATGAGATATTGCAGAGCCTGGGACTAGTTTGTCCTTACAATAGCTCAGTAGAACAGCCTGGAAACTTTGTCCCCCAGTGGAGTGATAATAACCTGAACGCCGTTTCTGTGTGAAATATGCATTACATTTTAGGTTTCTTTTCAGGCAGGAAAAACAAATCATCTTTCATCATTTTCGAAAAGCTCCATTTGCTTCCACTCAAAATGAACTTTTATACTGTCCTGACCTGGTCAAATCCCATATGGTGTTTGAAATTAATCATTCAAATTTAAACAATCATTAGACAGGGGTAAAGACGAAAAAAAAAAAAGAGAGTGAAAAACCAACATAAAAAGAACAACAGAAACAGCTCAACGTCCTTGTCAAACATGAGGAATTATAGACACAGGAAACTTGTTTCTAATAAATACTATGCTCGAAAATGCAAAATACTCCAATACTATCAGTGCAGAATTTTTTCCCAAACATAATTCTTAACAGTATCCGTCTGTTTTCCCTCACTTCCCTCTTTTTCTTCTTTGCAGGTCTCTGTATTTTCCTGAAATGTGTGTATTTCCCACAGCGTGTCTCAATCAAATGAGGAACACCTGTTCTGCAGCAAATATCATTACTCTCCATTTACTGAGCAATAACTCACCACTCTTCAATTTCCCCAAGCTTTCCTCTCTTCCTTTTCCCCTTTCTCCCACCCCTCGATTCCCTCCATCCTGTGAAAAGCTTGTTTTTGTATTTCATTCATTCAGCATGGAGAATGTCAAACAACTCTTAGCTCCTAAGCTAAAATAAAGATATTTCAATAATTATGTTTCGGCTTTGCTTATTTATTTATTTAAGGCACTGATATGATTTGACTCAAACTATTGTATTTTGCTGCTTACATGAAGAATGATAAATGATCGATGCATTAAAAAGGAGACTATTGTAAACAAAGCGAGTTTACAAAGCCTGAATGTGTGTGCAACACACACATGGGCTGTCAGTGTGAGCAATGTGACAGATTCAGGCAGCTGGATTGATGACTTAAGCAGAATATGTAGAAGCAGACATTGGGTGGGGGTAAAGGGGGGACAGAGATGAGTTTACCTTTAGATAAGTGTGTTGGTCTGAGACGCTGTGAGGTTCGACGTGTGTGTTTCTCAGAGCCTGAGTGAAGAGAACCCATTGTTATTCATTCGTGCTGGTCCTTCCTATTCAGTCCAGCATATACATCACACGGGAACTAAACACGTCTTAAATCAAGAAACATACATCTGTCAACGTTCACACAACACAGATCACATTACACTGACAGAGAACAGTAAATCACAAGGCAGACATAAAATGAGATCACTATGAGGTGGCTGTGTGACACAAATGAGATGCCTCATCTCTGAAGCAGGAAGTTTACTGACATTATCTTTTGGACTTTTTTCTTGTGCCCTCAGCTGTGGACATTACATTAAAAACAGGAAAGATAAAAAAAAAACACTTCAAAAAGCGTTAAAAAATAATATGAAATTAAGAAAAAACATTTTTATGTATAAAATGTTATACATATTTAGAATTAGAAAAAAAAAAACCAAATTAAAATAATTATAGTAATAATCTATTGATTGTAGATTTTATTATCTGCATCAATAAAACAGATTTTCTTTGGTACATACACTACCATTTAAAATCAATAAGATTTTTAAAAAAATGTTTCATGTTTTAATCAAATACAGAAAGAAAAAAATATTAAAATGTTAAAAACTTTCTATTTTGATACATTTTAATATGTCATCACTGAAATAAATTTTTATATATTATACATATAAATAAAATAAATACAATTTCAGTAATACAAGTTCAGTAAGTGCCACATGATCCTTAAGAAATAATTCTAATATACCGATTTGGTTCTCAAACATTTCTCACATAAAAAAGAATTCGAATTTTCAATGTTCAAAATAGTTCGGGTTCTTTATATTTATGTAGAAACATTTATTTAAATACAAATCTTTTCTACTATTATAAATGCCTTTTATGTCACTTTTGATCAATTTAACGTGTAAAGTACTAAAAAATTGACACCCCACTTTTGAATATATAGTAATCAGACATTGTGGGTCAGCTAACCTTTATAAGGTTTTGTTGAAATGCTTTACGCATCAGCGGAGCACCAGTTTCAAGAAAGACCATGCCTTAAATATAAGACGTGTTGGTTCAGAAAGAGAGAACATATCTAATTTGAAAGTTTGACTGGTTCATCAAGATTTCACTCACTGCATGGTGTGCTCTGGTGAGACACGAGGTGTGAGAAAGACAGGATGGGCTGTAGATGAGTGCTTCCTGTGCCACCATCATCCCTGTCATCTGCTTTCTCCTGGTCTGCCCAGACCACAGCCCTCTCTCTATGCACCAGCCGCTCTAGCTCCTCCCACTCAGCGTCATCTGTGGCAATGCTCGCGGCCTTCAACGCCAGGTGCTGTCGGTGGCAGGTGGACAGCAGGGCGTTCACCAACCTTACAGGACAGGTGGAGAGCAAGTGTGGTATAGTAGAATGATACAGATGGAGGCATTTACATTGCAAATTTCAAATCAATCTGTAGAACTCAAGGAACTTTCTACAAAGAACCACGCAGAACATATAAAAGAATGCATGGTTTCTCACAAACACACAGGTTCTGGGTGACTAAGCTCAGAATTATGAAACCGGTGCAAAACTCTACGAGGGTTGACTCATACTTGTGCGTGTGAGCGTTTTCCTGGTCTTGAACACTGATGAGGTGGCTCGTGTGCTTGATGTGCTGCTGAAGGTCAGTGATCTGCAGCTGCAGCTGATGGCACTGCAGTTCCCTTTTTAGCACCTGTATGCAGAAACACAAAGAAAAATGCAACAATAATTACAGTGACCAGCAGCTCCATCCACTTCCCTTGATTTTAAAAGAACAAACAGTTAGGATGAAAATCAGTAATTATTGGGTGAACCAACCCTTTAAAATAAGAATGGAATTTGATCATTTTAATTTACATGCACCAAAATAACAGCAATACACTCAGCAATAAATGTAAATAATATGGCAACTAAATTACAATAAATACAATATTTAGTTAGTTTTACAAAAGCATCAAAAATACTTTTAAAGAATAACATTTTAAATATTAATTTGGGGGCTGTTTAAAGCAAGCATTGATTTGCAATTAACTTGCATAATTTTATTTATTTCATTAACATTCATCATTTTTATAAATGAAAAATAAAGATTTTTAAATAATGGTAACAAAATCTTTAAAACAGTTATGAACTAATTTCAATAATTCAACTTTCTTAAAAATAAAAACGCTATCAAAGTCAAATTTTGCTACAGAAGTTTAAATCAGAGATGCTTATGCTCTCTAAAGACATGTAATGAAAAAAAATAAAAATAAATTTAAATAAATAATATTGACGATTCATTTTACATTGTGAACACAAATTAGCATTAATCAGTTTGTAAGCAAGGACAGTCTTTCTATTAGAGGGCAAAATTTAAATAGAATATCAAGCTCAGGAGTGAGAGCCATGGCTTTCTGTGTGAAGAGGAGAACGACGAGATTAAACCATCTCATCTATGTGCTATAATGAGAAAGGCAACATAGGCAAGACACTACAAAAATGATGAAACGACTTAGATGTTGTTTTTAGTCTAGCTCCTTGTTTTCTTTCTGTCTCACTGAAAATGCACCTTCTGAGGAGTCTTCTACCCCCTCTGACGCAAGAAAACGCAAAACAGCACAGCACAGAACATTTAATGGGCGGGTGCGTCACTACTCCGTTCTACTTCCAGGAAAAGAAAAAAAAAAAACAAAACAAAAAAAAAACAGGAGAGCAAAAAGAGAGTGAGAAAAGAGGTGTGGATTTAGGAAAGCAGCTGTAGGGAGTGATGAAAGAAAAGCATTGATTTTTCTTTTATTAAGACATCCTCCGGTGGGGAAATGGAGAGAGGAGCTAAAAGAGCGGGTGAGAGAAACACAAATGGTCACAGTGTCTATCAAACGGCCACAAACGAGGGCAAAAACAAAGATAACAATATTTTCAGCTTGTCCACGAAAACCACTTGCAAATGGTGGTTTTTGCAGGTTTTTATAGTCGGTTGATGAACGTTTGCCTCCTACATGCAGTCTGATTAACAGCATGCATGGATGAAAACATGTCGATTGCTTCAGAAAAACGTCACTGTTCAGGTACATGAAGATATAGAGCTGCAATTTATGCCAGTTTTTCCAAAAGACAACACTAGCCCTCTTTATGTCTGATGAGCTGAAGAAGCGCTCTGCTATTCAGGGCCTCTGAGGATCATGTCTGCCTCAGACATCACAACACTGCAGACTGGCACCCTAGAGCTTCAATGCTCGGGTAGAAAACATGAAAACATTCAATAATGGCATTTTCGAAAACGATAACAGGTCAAGGCTGGCCACTCCACGACTGAGATGAGCCCTCAAATAAAGAAATATCACGATAAGCTGAAGTACAAAAAACACCATAGATCTGTGGCAGGGGTAGCCGGAACGACAAATTCTTCTAATCACGACATACAATACAGCTATTTTTGCTCCAAATTCAAACTCACAAAGGTTTATATATTACATAAACATGACGCACTGCCTATTTTCCAAGAATCTAGTGATTTCTTTAAAAAAAGATCCTTTTATCTTATTATCTTTTTTTTTTTTTTTATTGGCAATAACCCTGAAGGTAAGATGATTCAAAATAGATGAATGATGAGTCTGGCCATCAGTGTAAAAGCAGTTTAAAATTAACAAGGTACTTTTTTTTAAGTAAAAAATAAAAAAATAAAACATCTTCAATTCCAACAGTTTGCTTTTCACGGTTTGTAACCAACCAAATGCATTCTGGGTGAGTGGCCCCTTACACCGCATGTAAGTGAAGTCCGAATTATATCACTCTACAATCAACAATGCAGTCTAGAGTACAGCATAAGCTTTAATGATTGACCGACACATGTATTCTGCCCATGCAGTCCTAATCTGCATTAAAAGTGACCCAGCCCTGACCTCTGGAGAATGTCCTTCATGTCCAAGCAGCTTCATCTCGTTTTCGATGCGGTGGAGCCATCCCTCGTTCTCCTGGAAGTGCTTTTCACTCTCCATCAACCGTTTCTGCAAATGCTCCTGATGAGTTTTTAGGGAGGCCAGTTTACGCTCATACTTACAGGTGGCCTAAAAAACAAAGAATGACTAAATCAGGTCCACCCACACACACACTGAAACTTTTCCAGGTTCATTAAATAAGGGGTGGGGAAAAAAAAAGCTTGGCTTGAGGATATTTGTATCATTTACAATACCAAACACAATATTAAAACTTTAGGGTTGGTAAGATTTTTTAAAGTATTTTTGAAAGAAGTCTCTTACGCTTAACAAGTTTGCATTCATTAGATTTAATATATCTTAAACTGTAATTTCTTTCTGCGGTGGCACTGCTGAATTTTCAGAAGACATTACGCCAGTCTTTAGTGTCACATGAAGCTTCGGAAATCATTCTAATATGCTTACGGAGGTGCTCAAGAAGCTTCAATGCTTTTTTTTTTTTAAATAATGATTTTTAGCTTTTTTGTGTGTTTTAACATAAAAAAAACAAACATCAACTTACTATTAACTGGATAAAATAATTTTCTACTTCTACCAATAAAATAAACAATTTGAAACATCCTGGCTTTGTGTATGAATCAGTGTTGTTACCCTCTCGGCCCTGTCAGGGAAGAAGATCAGACTCTGCTGATGCCACAGCTCCCTGTGTCTCATATTCAGCCTGCTTTCATTCAGCTGCTTCTCGATGTCCAGATGCTCTGCACGGACCTGCAGACGTGCCGCAAACACACTGCGCAGGGACTCAGACATCCTGCAAAACACAAAAGACACTGCGCTATTGTCTCCATTCAATGGATGCCACTCTCACTTTTCCTCTCGAGTTCTGTTTTACAGAAGTTGAATAGTAGTTAAAGTACATGCTCCGGAACACAAAGACAGCACTTCACTATAATTTGCCATTCTCTTAATATTATCTGTAGAAATGTAAAACAAGCAAAAAAAAAAAAGGATCAGAACTAAAGGCACAGTGATTATTGCATTGTTCATTGTTGAGCACATTGACCTCCACAGGAGGAGCTGGGTTCGAGAGCAGCCTGGGCCATGTCAAAGACAAAGTCCTTTCTAGCGGCACCTTACAGTCAATTTTCTCATTATACTATTGGATATACATAAACAGCAAACAAAAGAAAAGAAAAACAGAATAGAATTAATAGAGTATCAGGGTTTAAATAAAATTGTTCAAAACAGCATAGAGAGCCTGCAAAATAATAAAATAAATACAAATTTGAAAATCTGCCAGTAAAGATGGATGCCAAAAATTTAGCAAGCCAAAAATGAATCTTAGTTATCTGGTTTAGTTCACATGTGCAGTATTGTTTAACAGTCTGGGGTTAGCAAGGTGATACATTTTTTACTAATTACTTTCATTGAGCAATAATTCATTAAATTGATTAAAAGTCATAGTAAAGATTGATTGAAAATTATGTTCCAAATGAATAAAAAAAAAAAAAAAAAAAAAAAAAAATCACAATTATAAAGCAGCTCAATTGTTTTTAACACGGATAAGAAATGATTATTTAGCACAAAAGTATCATGCAACACTTAAGAACTAAAAATTCAGGTATAAATTACATCTTAAAACATTAAATAGTTAATATTTCAAAATATTCTAGCAATACTTTGCTTATAAAAACACAGCCTTGGTGAACTGAAAAAATCTTACCAACCTCAAACTTTTGAATGGTAGTGAGCATTGCATTGAGAAAAATATGAAGCAAACCTGACAGAATGCTTTCTATAATAATGAAAGAATATATTTTCACCTTATTGCACCCTTTTCTCTTTTGTTTAATATAGGTAAGCGCTAAAGGCCATCATGCTTTCATTGAAACACATTCTTAACCGAGAGCCTTCAATCCCGCATCACTGCATACGGCTCGTCATTGAACGCTTTGAGATATCACCTGAACTGTGTGTGGGCAGTATTAGTTTTGATTAAAAAAAAAAAAAAGTCCATTGAGAGAGTGCAGAGGCTGTATTTGGGGCCATAATGTTGGTGCAGCGCCGACACTGCCAGACTCCTGCATTATTAATGCGGGCAGGAGTGCGCCGCTAAGCACCTCTCCCCCTCTTTCTCTCTCCCTCCCTCCTTTTCTCTCTCACTTGCTTGGCAAGTTGTGAATTCTGATGCCGGTGAATGAAACGCGTAGCAGTGAGACTCATTCAGCTTTTTCCCCTCCTCTCAGTCCCTCCCACCCTTTCTATTTTCCCTCTTTCTCTCCTCACTCCGCCTGTCCTTCATTTTCTCCCTCCCATCTACGGATGCTGCGGCGGTTTTTGCTGATGATAACCACAGACACACACACACACACACTCACTCACACACAAACGGAATGACTGAAACTAGAGGCTGAGGGGTGGGGCGGTAGGATGTGTTGCAAAACTGTGATACATTTCCTGTCCAAAACAAGCAACAAACCAAAAAAAGGAAAAGGGGGCGAAAAACAAACAAACGTGAAAAATTTAAGAAACGGAGGGAAACACAAAGCACAAGTCTCCACTCTCCAACGGGCCTGATGAAAAATGCAGAGGTAAGGAGACCTCCACCTGCGATGGTGTCTGGCTTTGTCCTGTGTACTATTACTCATGAATAATTGAGGTGTATTCAAAGTTTCAAAGGACAGCGTTAAAGAGGTGCACATCACACATGGCATAAAATAAACAACATCCAAACAAACAAAAACAGAGGTCTCAAGACGCATGCTGGTGCCTGCAAATAGAGTTTGCCGTGTCGCATGAGTGCACACTTTTGAACTGAACGTTGACACACGTGCTGCTTACTTCTCAAGTTCGGCTTTCCTCTGGACGGGGATTTGATTAAGGGCAGGAACCTCCACCTTCCGCTCTTCGTACTCTTTGAGTTTCTGTTTCAGCATGACAATCTGCAAGCACACACACACTCATTAGGCTAACTAGTCTCATGTGGATTGGACCCATCTCACCTAACAGGAGAAGCCAACCAGATTTACCAACCAAGTAAATAGTTCCACATTAAGACGTAATTAAGGATGGCATTCAATTTTACCTCAGCTTTCTGCTTTTCACAGATGACAGCATACTGGCCAATGTGACTGTCCAGGCTCATCACGTTACTCCTCAGCTGAAATACAGGGAGAGAGCATCAAAAATCTGATTTATATTATAATGATACAATCTTTGATCACAAACTCATGGGTGATTTGAGGCATGTTGTTGCTCGGGGGACTGCTGAAGCTGCGCTTGTATGTGTAGGACTTACAGTGGATTTGATCTCCTTAGCGCGGTTGGCATATTTGAGAGTGTTGTGTGTATCTTCATAGGACTGAGAGGACGGGCTGACATTTGCGATCATCACAGTTCGGCAGTTTCCACCGAGAGAGTCTTTGAGGAGCCGTGTCAGCTTGCTATCTCTGTAAGGAATGTGTGTCTTCTTACACTGAGAATAAAAACAAACCAAAGCCAAGAAAAATCAAATTCAAGAATATCACGAAAGAACATCAACAACAAGAAAGAAACACTGACTGAAAAATAAAACGGATAAACCCTCCTAAAATTCATTTCAGGACATTTCTGATATGAGTTTACATTTCATTTACAATGAGCTTCACCTTAAAACGTTACTAACCAATCCAAGATCAGCTTTTATAAATGTAAGTCGATGGAGAATCTTCATTTCGATCATTCTAAACGGAATTTCCCCTGAAATAATTTAAACATTATTACAAGGCCACTTGCAGTAGAAACGTAAGGTACCCTGGAGAGGATGCAAGCAAGACAAATAAATCTTGTATTTTTAAATCATAATGTCATAACTAACAGTGAATTGACAGACTTCTCTTGGGTGACACTATGCAGAATTTCTCCAGTCATTTAATTCGTCTACAAGCTGTCCCTTACAGTTTCATTATATACTGAAATTGGTCAAAGGAGATGAATGTTTTGCAGAAACTGAACATTTCGGTGATCTACTGAATAAACGAGCAATTTCTGGAAAGAAAATAACTGACCTGCAAACTCAGAGAAAAAAAAAAAAAAGGTGACAGTGTCACAAAATAAATCAAGCTAATGAAACAATAACTAACATATGGTCCAATGCCATGTCTCAAGTCAAGTGAATTAATCATCTTATAACAGGCATCCAATACTAACTTCCGGAAAAGGGGAATAACCAATGACATTTGAGATTACAACAAAAACAGCAAGCCCTGCCCCACGACTGACAAAAATAAAAGTGTTCGCGCGAGCAGATGACTTTTGAGTTTGAAATGAGCTTGCGGGTTCCAGTTTCCTCGCGTGTAGATCTGTCTTCCTCTCGCGGATATGATATACCGCACGCCCAAGCATCAGTGGTGAGCTCTTTAAGCTTAACTTAGCCTAAATCAACAGCAAACCAAGCATTTCAGAGTATTATTTATTACAGAGTAATCTTGACATTTTACGTTTCAATTTTGCTAGCGAAACCACTACATTCTCACCTTTTTCTCTCAGTAAAAGTTTTTTGTTTTTTAAAAAAGGCAGCAAATAACAATGATACAGAGTGACCTTCCAACACACATCCCATCTATAATTTCAGATTAGTCTCATCTCAACAGCTTCATGTTGTTAAAAATGTTCAAACAGCCAGTTGGCACTATGGTTTTCATTTCGCTGGCCTGTCTGACCCGCAAAAGGAAGCATTCCCAAACTGATGGTCTAATTAATCTGAGGATTTAGTGACTGATACGCAGTCCATATCTCAGCATCCACAAAAACACAAACAAACAAACAAACCCATCAAAGCCAACTTTCCACTTAGCTGATGTGGAACAGTTAACATACATGGAGAATGGCATGCACAATTTGCCAACACAAACACAGGGGAAAACAAAGCAGTCAAAGGAGGGAAATGTGAAAATGTTGTATATCTGATCTCGTCCAGCTGATGTCTCAAACTATAGCCAACATCTGGACTGTGTACGGGTTCATGTTCTCATTATAGCTTTGAATCAAGTGGTGGCCTGCTGGGAACTTCAAAAACTTCTTTGCAAAAGGGTGAAATAAAGACCGCGGCCCAGTTTTCAGTGGTTTTCTTGTTCACTGTTAAGAACTACTGCATAGTGGGCATTTTGAGTGATAAAACACCAGCTTACGTAACCTAAAAAACATACAAGCAGCACCGTCACGATAGCTAGCTAGTCTGTGAAAACCCACATTTCTGAAGGCAGCATGTTCTCTCTGTTGGCACGACTGTGTTAGCAGTGTGTGAGAGTGCGAGTGGCCTGTTTCAGGCCCTCCCAGGAGAACATGGGTAAGGAGAGCCGTCTGCGTGACAGGTTAATTTATGCGGATGGCATGAAAACAATACCTGTGAAGCTGCCTGCGGAGGGGCCCAGAGACAGGGACAAACCTCCTCACCTTACACACACGCACACAACAGCCCGAAACACTTTGGCATCAAACGACAAAAAACAAACACAAACATTATAGCACATAAACAAATCAAAGAATACCTAAAACAGAGCCAGAACAACAATGAATGAGATCATAACTACAAATACAATCAATTTACAAGAAAAATAAAAAGAACATGCATTCAGGACAATAAACAAAAAAGAGGGTCCGCACTTATCTAGCACCAAAATAACTCAAGTGAACATGAGGTTTTTGAACAATCCCATATTTATAGGTCATCAACTTGTTAAGATTTAGCTGCACTACAGGGCAAAACAAAGATGTAGCTCTCATGCTGAAAAACACCAGACAAAGCAAACGAGGAAAAAAACAACTAAAGCCTCAACGTTAAAAAGAGTCTCGCTCGATTTTGCTCCGGAGTAAAATAAACACAAACAAAGCCAGCAATTGAGATACTTGGACATGTGCTAGAACAAGTAAACTCGTCTACAGTACTTCATCACTGAAAACAAACGTTTGAGAGAAAACAGTTCCAGCAGTTTATTGTAATTTATATTTTTGAGGGAGCAGGCAAACTAGTTTTATTATCACCCGAAATAAAGCTATTTGTATGTATTCCAAAGTTTGCCGTTTAATTAAAAAGAAAACACAAACAAAAACCCCCAAGAAAGCAATTATTCAGCAAAGGATGCATTAAACTGATCAAAAGAGATAATATATTTCTTTTTTGATGCCTTTTTTACTTTCCATCAACTACAGTTTTACTAAATACATATCATATACTAAAATTAATTAATTCATGATCAGGTTTTCAAGACTGTTAAGAACAGTTTTGAGCACCAAATAGGCATATTGGAATGATTTTTGAAGTATCACATGAATCTAGACAACCTTTGCAGATCAGTTCTTGTTTTATCAATCTCACCCAGAGATACCGTAGACCTGAGTCACCACAATCATATTTTTAGAGCGAGTTCATTTAATGTGCACTGCATGGACTGAAATGCAGTTGACAACTGGCTGCGTTGTAGACACACGTATGGAATAAAAGGCACGTGTTTCGTTGTGCTATCAACAATATTTGGAATGTCAACATTTCTCAGGTTATAAAAAAAAAAAAAAAAAAAATTCAGAAAAGTCAGAAACCAGTGGTATTGTGTCGTTGGACAGTGAAACAAATGCAAGCGTTTAGGACGTGGAGAACAAGAGAAAGTGGCTTAATATTTAAGAATCTAAAAACAGCACGAACTGCATGAAAGTGTTTAGAATTAAATCCATAAAAATGCAACACAAAATCTTGATATTTTTTGCTGCTGAGTGTCACTATGGTTACAGGCATTACTGAAGGACATTACTAGTTAGAGGAAGAGACTGACGTCAGTCACCTGTTCATACAGACTAGGGTTGGGTGATGTCGACAGATTTTGAACCGTACTATTGGGGGGGTGGAGAGTGCTAACTAAAACACTAAGCCCCGCCCCACGACTAACAAAACAGTGTTCGCGGTGCAGGTGATTGAGCGCAGGAGTGATCGTGCACGAGTGCTTGCTTGTCCTGCGCGCGGATGACACATCAAGCGCGCGCGAGGGTTCGATATGAGCTCACGGCCCCGTTTCTTCGCATGTACATCTGTTTTCCTCTCGCGGAAATCATTTACCGCGCTCGCTTATTAATGGCATAGATTTGCCGTCATAGGTGTTTTTCGCGAGCTGGTTGCTGCGGCGTGGCGGAGCATCGCGATGTCTATCGGCGATGGACGATGGCATCGTCTATCGACCCAACCCTAATACAGACAGTACTGGAACCTTGGTTTGCTTTTGTATAGACAATACAGATTAAAATGTAGGATTTTTTTATATATATGTATTTGGGTCTTACGTTCACCAAAGCTGCATTTATTTGATCAACAAAACTGTAATATTGCCAAATATTCTTACAATCTACAATAACCTTTTCATTTTAATATATTTTTATTTTATTGCGTTGATAAAGAGAGCTGGTTTTTCAACATTAGTAACATTTTAAATGTCAATTTATTGCAAACTTGCTGAATAAAATTCGTATTGCCCTGTAGTGTAGAAGTCATTTGAAAATCAATTTCGAAAAGCAGACATGCATTCAGTGTTTTTTCATAAGCAAGGAGGGTTAAAAGCTGAAATAATAAATCAGAGATCTGAGACATATACAGCAGCTAATTCCCACCTAACACCTAAAAATAATTAAAGAATGGTTTATAATAGCTTATGGCACAAAACAAACACCACAAGGCAGATTTAACAGCCATTTTCTAAGACTACATTCTATATCCGTCACGGGCTAATAGGATTGGGTGGTAAATTACCCTCAAACCGTCTCTGAGACGGAAAATCTGGATACAATTCCGCACAGTGTCTCTGGTGGGGGCGTATTAGAATCGGCACTAGTGCATACACACACAAACACATACACGCACACAAAACAGCCCTGAGGAAAGGGATAAGTGTATACAACAGAGTCTGAGTTGTGGGTTTCCTGATTCTGATAGCATCAGTCCCTGAACCACAGAGCCAGCGAAGCCTTTGGGTTTGTCCCAAAAGCAAAGAAAAGAGAGTAAGGTTAATGCCATCAGAGCAAATGTGCCACAGCACAGTATGAACCTAGATGACCCAGACTGGATAAAGACCAACAAAGGCTAAAGTGAAGATAAGTAACAGTGTTACAGTAAACACATGCGTTAACAATACAGCAGGATTGCAGGTAATCGGTTTTGTGGTAGACCCACACAGAATACCCATTGCATGCGTTTGTGCTAAATAAAGCTAAAACTACCATATTTTTCGATGCACTAATTTAAAATCAAGTAATTGTCAATAATAAATCGAACAACAAATTTGTTATCAATGTACTATCATAAAGAAACTTCGGCAGCAATGGTCACATAGCAGCAGTACAAACATATTATTGTTAAAAAAATATAAACCCAGAGAGCAAAATTCAACAGAAAAAAAAAAAGCTTGTAACTGGTATGGTAGCAAATTATGTAAAATATAATTAGGTCATATATAAGGCCATAAGCATATAGTTTTTATAGCTAAGGATAAGTGCTTGCTTTTTTATGGTTATTTATAGGGATGTAACGGTATCAAAATTTCACGGTACGGTAATACCTCGGTATGAATGGCACGGTACGGTATTTATTGA
>JAUMHQ010046590.1:0-20065 GCA_032361165.1 Enteromius paludinosus | reverse complement strand
AAAAAATACGTAATTATGAGAAGTGCCCTTTATTTCACTTGAGCCCCTGCCCCTCAAAATGTCTGTGCACGTCCCTGTGTAGCTGGATACTATACATGAATAGACAGATGAATTCATAATTATTTAAATTAAAAAGCCTGACCGCAAGTGATAACTATTTTTTTTTTTACTTTTTTTTTTATTGTTTTAACTTATTATACTTGAACTTATTTTCAAATTAGAAGTGACATGAAGATTGGGTAGATAAAACATAACATTTGAAGCAAATGATAAACAGAAATGCAAATTTAGACCATTATTTATGCTTAATCACTGTAAAAAAAATTTAATAAAAAATATTATTTTCAAGGGAAATGCTGTAAAAAATGTAAAATCTTATTTAGCAGGTTTATTCAACCCACAATATACAGTGTATATTCCTAATTATTATTTTTTCATGCTGGACAGGTCTTCCACAAGCCAACAGGGACAAGATCTTTGAGGGCTTGACCGCAGAACAAGGATTCTACACATCAAAGGATTTCCTACCCTTGGTTGCAAAGGCCAGTAAAATAGGTAGGCTACTGAAAGAGATTCCAGTTTATATTCCTTTCACGTGTGACGTTAAAAATGTAGTGTGATTTTACAGTATACCAGCTGCTAGCATTTCACAGTCGTTTTACTTTACTTATTTCCTGTTGTGTTCTCTTGTAACAATATTACACTGACTGTAAAAAAAAAACAAAAAAACAAAGAAACAAAGCTCTGAGAAAATTAGTTCTCAGTTGTGGAATTCAGTGGTCAAATTGGTAATAGTTTCTGTTAATAATATTTGAATCTCAATGCACTGAATTTTACTTAAAATTTGTGTTATTTGTTGTTTTTTGGCACGTGTCTTTTGCAGGCATGTGTAATTGCCGTTCACAGCTGCCAAAGCTGCATGGGAATGTGATCGTCCTAGGAGCAGGAGACACAGCGTTTGACTGCGCCACCTCTGCTCTCCGCTGTGGAGCTCGACGAGTCTTTGTGGTCTTTAGAAAGGGCTTCACCAACATTCGCGCTGTTCCAGAAGAGGTAAAAAAAAAAAAAATCAGTTCAGCAGCACCTGCAGCCAGTGATAAATTCCTTTTGAAAGAACAGCTGTATACCCCATGCACGTCCTTAAGAAGACATTTTCTCTTTTTGTCTTAAATTGCATTTTGTGTTGATTTTGGCTTGTTTGTTTTTTGTTCGAATTCTGGCAAACTTTCTCTCCATCTCTACCGCTCACTCAAATGACAAGTATATGACAGATTAATGATAAATAACAGTTCCAATATTTATTCATTTAACTCTCTATAGGTGAAGTACAGTATGTAATGTCTGTTTTGTGTGTGTGTGTGTGTGTGTGTTTTCTTGTTCTTAATATTCTTGTTATTATAACTATTATTATTATTTGCTCAGTTGCACAGAAATAACACAGTTCACCTTTTAAACGACCATGTTAGGTACTTGGCAGACTGTCGCATAAAACCCTAAAATAATGAAAATTAATCCCACATGGACATTATGTATTCAAGGTAATGTACAAAGTGAAGTTATATTCATTATCCACCTTTCCACTAGAACCTGCTCAATTGAGAATGTAGCCTAGTTTCCAAAGCCATTGTCTCAGTTATTACTGATATCTTGCAAAATTCTCTCTGTAATGTGGAATAGTTGCATGAAATATTCATCGTTTCAAATGGAACCTTATCAAAGTTAACACAGCTAGCTGTAGATTACACAACAGACAGTCGGAATAAAAGCAATAAAAGTCAGCTGAGAAAAACTGAATGGCCTTACTTAATAGAGTAAGCTGACAGTAAAAATATTCTGACTAAAATATACCTGATAACTGATCTGAAATCTAGATCTTGAGTCAGAAGTGGATCTTTCTCTGTAAATTGGACATCTTTAGCTTTTTAGGTTAAAAAACAAATGTACATAAACAAAGAAAGCTTATGTTTTTGCAAAACAATTCTGCCTCTATTTCCTATACAATATCTTTTCACAAATAGTGGTTATACTTTAATACATATAACTGAATATACAGTATTGTTTATAAAACATATGAGCCAAATTTGATGTACTGCAGTACACAGGATACATATAAAGTACTATGTATAGTTTGAAAAAAAAAAAAAAAAAGGTAAAGTAGTTAAATGGTGATAGAAAAATATATGTGTAGTAACATTCACAGTACTTGAACAGAGGTTGATTCATCTGTGAAAATGTTTACCATATTGTCTTTACTAAATCTTACTTTCCTCTAGTTTATGCAATTTATATGTTTATACTTTACCTAGTGCATATATTAGCTGTTGTCAACTACAATTTGTTTTAAACATAAAAAGACTTTCCCATCTCAGAGAAAGAAAGAAAGAAAAAAAGAAAACTTGCAGTAAAAGCAGTTGAAAAAGAGTTTGGCAGGAAAAAAGTAAGAGAAGTTTCTGTAAAGGTGACCATGTTGAGCTTTATAAAATAAGATTTATTTTTCTGTGAAGCTTTTTAACAAAGTAATTAAGACATATTCTTTTCTCAATGACAACTGTTGCAACGCTGCCATGGCAACAGTGACAAGAAAGTTAAACTTAGAAATGTGTAACTACAGCAACTATTAGCTCTGCCTTTGCTCTGCGAGTGTTCAAACAGGGGTGTGCTAAAGTACCATGGCCTCTTCATAATGGAGGGATTTTTTATAAAAGGTGTTACAGTAGGTTTACTTCTACCTTCAGTTCATGTACATTTAAAGAATTAAGCAGACTCTTTTATTCAGAGCGACTTGCAAAAAGCTGTTTAGCTTGATGCATGAGACCATTGTGATCAACAGATGGTACGGATACAGTTTAGCACATTATCAGCTAGGAAAATAAATAATTTGTGTACGAATACAAACAAGTGCTGGCTAGTACAAATAAAGCTGATATATACATTCAATAAAACCTAGTCGAATAAACAGGACTGTTTGGTTTCATTTTTAAATACTATAATTTATTTGAAACTTTATTTGCAATTTCAAATGTTAGTGTGCCATGGAGTAAATTGCAGAATAGGGGTGGAGGTTTAGATGATGGGTGGTGATGTGTGGCTATTGTATGAATAAAACCTACAGCGCTGTTCCCTGGTAAGGAAAGGGCTGACTCTGGATATTCAGCTGGAACTAATCTGTGTGTCTTGACTGTGGTAGTTTATGTGGTGCAAATGACAGGTTGTTGTCCAGTGTGGCATCAGGGTTCTCGGCTTTCTGTGTGGGTGAGACAGTGGAGTTCTTTATTGAAATGACAAGGTCTTGGCAATGGTGGATTTTAGATGGGATGCACAGACGCTTGTTTTTTGATAAATTTAGCTTTAGATGACAGCTGCTCATCTAGGTAGGAATGCTAGCCAGACATGAGGTGACTTGTGATAAACGTGGTTGTCAGAGGGTGGGAAAGTGAGAATTAATTGTTTATCTGCTCAGTTAAAATGATAGATGAAGCCACGATAGGTGTAAAGGAAGAACAGAACTGGTCTGAGTACCGAACCCTGTGGAACACCAGTGGGTTTGGAGATGAATTGGGTCTTTCCCGTTATATCAATTGGATTCTTTTCTGAAGGTACGATGAAGAAAATGTTAATGCAGACCCTGTAATATAATCATTGTTATTAGGGCTGTTTTTGAGTGTGCCGTTTCAAAAACAATTTTCATCAAAGAAGTTGTTCTTGCAGGTTTAGTCTGGGCTATGGTTGATCACAGCAATTGTTTGTGTTTCTACAGTTGTCTTGCTTCTCAAAACATAAAATAAAATAAAAATAACAAATTAACCCTTCCATCCACGTTTCTATTAGAACACACTTGTCACCATTTACCACTTGAAAACTATTGCTCTTCACTGTTGAGAAAGGGCAGTAAAGATTCCTATAACCTGTCAGATATTCATGACTGCAAACTGATGTGAAGAGGACCTGAAGTTAGAAAGGTCATGTGATGGTGGAGGTGATGAAAAAGAATGTTAGATAAAGTTAAAAAAAAATAGTTGAAGAGGAGGTTAAAAGTGAATGTAGGAGGGTTTTGGGACTTTGAGCTTGTGAACCTTGTTAGTGGTTTATACTGGAGTGTTTTATTGGAGATTCTTAAGGGGAAAGAAGAAATGCACTGGAAAGGTTATTGGGAGATACGGTAAAAGGAGTAGGATAAGCTGAAGGGTTAAGTAGAGAGTAGAAGATACAAAAATGCTTTCTGGGATTTGAAACTTGGCTTGGTAGAAACTTTAAGAGATTTTCACTGGGAAGATTTGGGTCTACGGCTGATGCTGTCTGTAAGCAGGCTCAGGAAGATGTTCAGCTTTCTATGAAGTGTTGAAGGTATAGCCAATACTTAAAATTTAGTGCCCTGACCTAAAGATGAATAAATGAAGTGCACTGTGCTTTCAAGCATTCCAATGTTAACAATTAGGATCACATTCTTCTCTTTTGATTTTTTAAAGATGGAGGTGGCCAAACAGGAAAGGTGTGAGTTCCTGCCCTTCCTGTCCCCTCGTGAGGTAATCAAGAAAGATGGACGTGTTGTAGGCCTGCGTTTTTGCCGCACAGAGCAGCAGGATGATGGGACCTGGATTGTTGATGAGGAACAAATTGTTCACCTGAAAGCAGACTTTATCATCAGTGCCTTTGGCTCCATGTTGAACGATCCAGAAGGTGAGGTCAAGGCTCAGCCTGGTGACTCAGAAAGGACACAAGCTGTAGTTAGTATTAATGAGCTTATATGGGTTTATTTGAAGCTGCAATTGTTGTATTTAGTAATAATAACTTTACTCTTCATGCTCTAACTGTATTTGTTTCCTGAGCAATGTGGTTTAAAGGTACCCAAATGAACAATTCCAGTATGTATTGTTTTGTGTTGCACACTGGGCCAGTTAAAAACAATTTCTAATGTAGTTTAAAGGAGCACATGTTGGCATACCTGTGGTCCATGTGAAAGATTTCCCCAGTGAGCCATCACAGAATCCAGACTGTTCTCTCGTCAATAAGCATTCAGCACCGCCCCACTTATCTTTCCTTAGCAGATTTTAGTAGCCACAGTGTGATAACCATCACTCTGAGAGAGAGGCAGGAGATGATAAGACCCTCAAAACGAGAGCCTTGTTTCATTATGGGAATCCTTTATCAATCCACCATCACAAATACAACCTTATTTCAACAGATTAGCCAAAAACATCAACCACACATTCAGATATTATGTCTGGATCACATATTCTGCGCTCCTTCGCTATAGTAACCAAGGTCTTTTTGTTTAACCTTTATAATAATATATTTTATTGTATTTGATATATTTAGTATATCATTTATTTAAAAAAAAAAACTATCCAACACTAGAAAATCAACCATATTCTCAAATCATACAAAAATTATTATTTACTCTCTTAATAGCAAATCTAAATTTCTGTACTGTTTTTCATATTTTAATACTTAAACCTTTTATTATAGTTGCAAAGGCAAGACTCAAGACCAATGTTTTTATCATTAACCATGCCTAAAACTATTACAAAAACTATTAAATACATTTTTACAAATTTTAATAAATATTAAAATAAAATAAAATAAAAATATATAATGAAGGATGTAACTTTAACTAAACTTAAAGGGTTACACCACCCCAAAATGAAAATATTGTCATTACACTTATCACTTATCCTCATGTCATTCCAAAACTGTAAAAGATTTGCTTTTCTTTGGAACACAATTCAAAATATTTTTTATGAAAATCAGGAGGCATGTGACCGTCTTATTGACTGCCAAGCAAATGACAGCAGTCAATACGACAGTCACAAGCCTCTTAGTTTTCATAAAAAATATCTTAAACTCTGAAGACGAACAAATTAATGGCAAAATTTTGGGGTGGAGTAACCCTTGACCTCTAACAGTTTGAAAAGGTCTTAGTATTTGGTTTGTATGATTTGCTTTAATGATCAAAGAGTTACAGTACTAAATATTTAATGTTCATTAGTCTTATATTTTTAGGCCCTAAAACTGTTTATTTCCAGGTTTAAATTAGTTTTTAAATCCCAGATGTGGCCTCAGACTTTTGTACCTCTGTGCATTTCTTTGTGTTTTCTTGTCAGCACACATTCCACCAGATATTTTTCATCTCCTCATGATGTTTTTTTTTTCTTTTCTTTTTTACTTAGCGTTTTGTTGTCCCAGTGTTGTTGCTCTGTAGCGGACCTGTCATCCATCCTAAAAACTGTAATGTCTCTGAGCAGAGAGTCATTTCATCACCAGCTTTAAGCTCAGAGATAGCAAGCTTATAAATGCCACTCACTCTCCGCACCTTGCCCAAGATATGAATTACTTATCCACTCCAATGGCCGGCAGAGCCGACAGAAGAGGGTTGCGTTGCAGCGTTAGAGAAGAGAAAAGCTGAGATAGTGAGAAATTCTCCCCCTGCAATCTTGGGTGGGCAGGCTGGTCGGTGATTATATCACCACTGGCCAGCGGGATGAGCAGCTGACTGGCTACTTTTACCATTGTGGGGACCCTTTGCTGAACCCCATGAAGCATGGCGTTGTCTGTATTCAGGCCCCTAGGCCTCAAAGCAATGCGGCTTTGAGACATGTTCACAGTTAAATAAGTAGTCTTAAGCCTGAATCTGCATTAAAAATATCACAATTATACAACGACGAGACAGGTACCGAACTAAATTTATGTCATTATTCACAGATAACTCTCTTCTTCAGTGAACTACTAAAGATATCTAGTTCATTGAGTCTCATTTGACGGAATGAATCAGTTCTATTTGTAAACTAATCACTCTGTCCAATTAGTGATGTAAACTAAAAAAAAAAATAAAAAATTGTTCACAAATTGGTAAACACACATTCAAAAGTAATCAGTCAGGATCTGCCATGGAGAAGATCATGTATATTGTTTTCACTTCACCCTTTCAGCTTCATAATAATAAATAAATTCATATATTTGCAATTTCAGTGATGCATTCTGCGTTCTCACTTTCATCTATCCAAAGTGACTTTGTCTCTTGTAAGCTGTTGCATTTCTTCATGCCAGTGTCTTCCTGCTTGTATTTCACACAGGGGTGTGCATTCCATCTTTTAATGGAGCTTGGCAATGAGCAGTTGTATGAGAAGTTACTCAGGAGACTACTACTGGATTCTGAGAGGAGGCCATTTCATTTAAGGGGAAGATCTCAGGAGTCCCTTAGATTTGTCACACTCCACAGCTCTCGCGTGTGTGCATGAGACAGACAGACAGAGAAAGAGAGGTTCAGGGAGGAGGGAAACAAACAGGAGGGTGTGAGGATGTAGGGTTTTTTTATTCTTTTTTTTTTTTTTTTTGCTGCAAGTGATGAGGCCGGCAGTCTTCATGATCACTGGAGCGTCAGGCGTGGAGAGCTGACGGAGGGACCAGGGGATTGGTCTCGAAAAAAAGAAAAGGGAAAATATACTCAACAATAACAGCCACAGCAAAAGCATCAACAGGGCAGTCAGGGTTACAAATTCCTCTGCTTGTCTCAGGCAGGAATCCAGAGGGACTGTCATTTCTTCCTCCATCAAAGACATGTCTTCATTTTTCAGCTTAAACAATATCCAGCAGTCACTGAACAGTTTTGTGTTCTCAGTGGCACCAAAAAGTATTTGGACACTTAGATCCTAAAAAATCCAAATCTAAGGTTTCAAAAAGTCTTTTTACTCACATGTGTGGAAACACAAAAATCAGCTTTTTTTGCATCCGTTTTGAGATGCTTCCAAATGTGCTTTTAAATCAGATGCAAAAAGATACTATACCTACATGTAAAGGTGTAAATCCTATTCTTATTGGAATTACCAGCCCAGTCTCACAGCAATTCATACATATTTTACCAGGTGGCTAATTCGTACAAATTCGTACGACTTACGAATACGACGTATTTGCCAATTCATATGAATTTGTACGAATGACCTACACCTAACCCCGCCCATAAACCTACCAGTCACTGGGGTTTAGACAAATCATACAAAATCGTACGAGTGAGGTCGTATGAATTTGTACGAATTAGCACGAATTTGCCACCTCGTACGAATATACGAATTGGTCGTGAGACTGTGTAGGAATTCCAAGCCATCAAGATGTAGGTAATAATTCTACAAAAATTACATTTATTTGACCTATTCAGTCAAACCAGTGACAGCTGTAAATGGTCCATGCTGGTAAATGAGAATGGTATAAGCAGCATAATCACATGTGACGTAAATTAAAGTCATAGTCATCTAACAAAAAATGCATAATTTTTATATATGGCTGTTCAAAACATGAAGGTCAGCTGTGCCATAACAAGTGATCAGAGTGAGACAATTCTAACATGGATTTATAAACTATTAACAGATTCTAAAAACAAAACAAAAAATGAACATGGCCTGCAGATCAGATCTGTGCATTAAACCTTGCAGCTTCAGATTTGAAGACATGTGAGTGCTAGCGTATAGAATATGTTGGAAAATGGACCAAAATACAAATTTCTTATTTACAGATTTCTCTACAAAGTCTCAAAAGAATGAGAACGTACGTCAATGAACAAAAGAATATGTTCGAATGTCATTGAATTTGAGAAAAACGAGTGGCATATATTTGAAAGACAACAGCCACATTTTCCTGGCCAGGCATTTAACAAAAACAAACAACAAAAAAGAATGTTTGTTGGGTTGTCGACCATAACTCAGTGGAACATGTTCAGAGTGAATGTGAACTACACATGTGGTTACTCTGCTAGGACACCTGTGTGACCGTGAAGGGAAATAACTACATACATCCATTAAAAAGTCCTTGGATGTGTCTAAAAGCTGAAAAAAAAAATCAGTGTAGGTTGTCAAGACAAGTCTGAATTCAGTTTTTGTGCAACATCCTGTTTACTAAAGTGCCATCATCTGCTTAACTGTTGAAGGTGGCACAGAGCTGAATATGATAGCCCACAATACAGTGCAAGTGAATTGATAATAAATGGAGTGGATGTGTTATAAACAAAGTTTTTTTTCCTTCTCCAAGTCTAATAGGTAATAATATAAAAATTAAATATTTGTTTAAGTCTAAGTCTAAAGGTCACTTGAAAGCATTCAGTTTCATTGTTATAAAAACACTGTAGCCTTCGGATTTGGTAACAGAAAAAAAAAAGTAAGCTTCATTTTAAATGGTTTTGAAATTATATCTTGAAATAAATGTATCTGGCAAGTATATTACAAATACATTTACATATGTACAGTATGTACTTAATCAAAATCCCCAGTTTAGTTTACTAAACACGTATACTTAAATTGGAACAACTCAACAATTTTGTACTGCTAAACATCAACTGAGGTATATTTGATTGTGCTAAAGTGGAAATACTGCAAGTATAATTCAGGTACACTTTAAATATCCTGCATCTTTTTTTATGCCCGTGCAGGGTGCCCTGACATGGTTATACAAAAGGTTGTTTTAGTCTAGCTTTGATACACTCTGATCTCTTTAATATTTTGTGCTGGAACAGTGAAGAAGGCCCTGGAACCAGTAAAGCTGAACGGATGGGGGACACCTGAGGTGAACAGCGAAACCATGCAGACCAGTGAACCCTGGGTGTTTGCCGGCGGAGACATCGCCGGCTTGGCCAACACCACCGTGGAGTCTGTCAACGATGGCAAACAAGCTTCCTGGCACATCCACAAGTACATCCAGGTGGGCTCTCCACTCAATAAGCCAATCCATCTCATTCTGCATTTGGACGTCTTACACAACATACTTAGTGTTTGGCCACAGTTGTGTAGCTCTGAGAGCCTGCTTCACATTATGTGTCAGTGCCAGCAATTTTCAGCATTAGTGTAGCACTCAAAGTTTTACACTCACAGTTTTTATAGCGAGGGCATTATTCCACAGGGACTTTTTTTTTTTCTCAGGGTGACATCTTGAGTGCTTTTTGGCTTCGACACTCAAACGGTAGAAGTTTCTTCCTTGGTTTTCCTAGCAGAAGACTATTTTCTGTGATTTCGCACACAGACCTAAGCGGTAGCATAAAGAGAAGGTTCATGCAGAGGTTAATCGCTAATGTAACTGTGGCCAGAGGAAGTCACGGTGAAGTGTTTGTTCGGCAAATCCATTTTCCCAACCAAAAACCATTTTGTAATTTTGGACTACAGAGAAAGAGCTGTACAAATATTTGCTAATGGGTTCAGCGGTTCAAGATCACTTAAATGATTGGAAGATAAGATCACATTTTGTTGTGTTTAAATTTTGGTTATTGGGCTTTGTGTATGGATTTTTGGCAGGATGAGGTGTTCTCTTGAGCAGCGTGCTGTTTTTTTCTTCCTTTTAGCTTGCAAAAAAAAATGTTTCTGTGCTGGTAGGGGAGACCGGAGGCAGTTGTAACACAATAAATGACCTCAATCACAAACAGAGGGATGACACTTACTCAGCGCATGCTCAGTACAGTCTTTCTCTCTGCCTGATAAAAATAAGTGCCATCATTTCAACTTTTGAGAATTATTTTTTTTTTGGATGTACAAAATTGTTCTTTTGCTAGGTTTACTTTTTTGTGTAGTGTGTAAAAAATGTAGATGAATTGCAAATTTTAAAACTTTAACTGAGTGTAGCTTCAACCTTAATCCTTTCAGGGTTATATGTAACAGATTATTAAACAGAATTAATTTAACTTTAATAAGATAGTATACATGCACGTTCATTAAAAAGCTTGGGAACATTTTATTTCATGGTTACACCTGTTAGTTTCTTATTAGCATGCATATTACTAGAATATTAGCCATTTATTAGTGCTAATTAAGCATATATTAATGCCTTATTCTACAAGACCTTATTCTACATCCCCAATACCTAAACTTAACAACTAGCTTACTAACTATTAATAAGCAGCAAATTAAGAATTTATTGAGGGAAAGTCATAATTAATTGTTATAAAATGTTTTCAAAAGCTTTATTATATGAATATTATACACTCACTGGCCACTTTATTATGAACACTTTGCTAGTAATAAGTTGGGCCCTCTTTTGCCTTCAAAACTGCCTTAAAGGAGTAGTTCACTTTTAGAACAACAATTAATGGATAATTTACTCACCCCCTTGGCATCCAAGATGTCTATGTCTTTCTTTCTTAGGTTGTCAAAAAGTTATGTTTTTTGAGGGAAAACATACTTTTTAACCTCAAATGCACTTCAATGGTGCCCCTGAGTTTGAACCTCCAAATGCAGTTTAAATACTGCTTCAAAGGGTTCTAACTAGTCCAAGCCAAGGAAGAAGGGTCTTCCTTTTTTCTAGCAAAACGTTATTTTGTAAAACAGCAATTTAGGAAGATTTTGAAGTTAGAGGAGGAAATGAGATGGGAGTTTTTAGACCTAACCTAACTGTCTTGAACCAGAAAATACAGATTTCATGCAGGGTTAGACAAGACTAGCATGTTTTTTTGAGGAAAATGTATTGATGGCTGAAGAAAGAAAGACATAAACAGCTTGGATGACAAGGGGGTGAGCACATTATCTGTAAATTGTTGTTCTGAAACTGACCTACTCCATTAATATTTCATATCATATGCTCAACAAGGTGCTGGAAACATTCCTCAGAAATGTTGGACATGATAGAATCATGCAGTTGCTGCAGATTTTCAGCTGCAAATCTCCCATATTCCCAGTTTGCTCTATTGGATTGGGACCTGTTGAGTGTGAAGTCTATTTGAGTAAAGTGAACTCATTGACATGTTCAAGAAAACAGCTTGATATCATTTGAGCTTTGTGAAATACCATGTTATTCTTTTAGAAGTGGCCACTGTGGTCAAAAAGGCATGGTCATGGTCGGCAACAATATTCAGGTTGGCTGTGGTGTTTAAAACATGCTCTGAGGGCCCAAAGTTTGTCCAGAAAATATCCTCTACACCATTACACCATCAGCCTAAACCACCAATACAGGATGGATCCATGACTACATTACCTTAATGTTGCTAGAGAAATCAAAAGTCATTAGACCAGACTACCGTTTTCCCATCTTCTATTGTTCAGTTTGGTGAACCTGATTGTAGGCTTGCTTTCCTATTGCTAACATGAGTGCTCCTTTGCATACCTCTTTCAACAAGAGGTTATTTGAGTTGTGACCATGTCTACATGCCTAAGTGCACTGAGTTGATGCCATGCGAGATGCTGATAAGATAATTGCGTTAATGAGCGGTTAAACAGGTGTATCTATTATATATGTGGCCTGTAAGTGTATATAAAGATAATTGTTTATAATTATATAAAATAAATCTAAAAAATATATATGTAATAATAATAAGCATTCTGTAATAAACATTACTGAATTAATGTAACTTGCTATTTGTGATGGTAATGCAGGCACAAAAAGTAAGAGTTTACGTGTGTGTTTTCTCTGCAGTCTCTTCATGGTAACACAGTAAGCAGCACTCCTAAACTGCCCTTGTTCCACTGCGCCATCGATACTGTGGACATCAGCGTGGAGATGTGCGGGATTAAGTTTCCTAACCCGTTTGGGCTGGCGAGCGCTCCCCCCACAACCAGCGCAGCGATGATCCGCAGAGCCTTTGAGCAGGGCTGGGGCTTTGCCCTCACCAAGACCTTTGGCCTGGACAAGGTATATTTACAGAACACCGAAAAAAATCAACATGCAGTGCGCCATAGGCTCCACGTGCACTCGTGCTAGGATTTGGGGTGGTGTGTTTGTGTGGGAAGCGCACACTGAATTGCAAAGTATCAGCGGAGCGAAGTCTTTCGTACAACATCACAGAAACCGAAACCTTGGCAAAAATCCCCGAAAGGTCATAAGCATATGAAAGCATCGGCACTGGGCACTGCTAACAATAATGCAAGCCTTTCCAGCTTGTGAAACAGCTCACAGACACACAATCTTACACACGTTTCCACACACTAACACCAGCCATAATGAGCCACATTCTGGTGGCTTTCTTAAAAAAAAAAAAATCTAAACCAACAAACCTCCCATTAGGCAGCCATGCATCTGCCTTGTTAGCAATGTAACATTTGTTCTTGACAGGAGGTAAAAAAAAAAAAAAATGAAACAGGCATGAGGTTGTTTATTGAACTCCAGCAGAAAATCTTTTTGTTTTAATTTACTTTCTAATTTAAGTGATGGGAAAATTAATCGGTAACATCTGTTTGTTCTGGGCTTACTGGCAGTCCTTGATTAGTGGAGCTAGAAATGGAAATAGAATTAAAACAAAGAAAAAAGGGAGGCAGAGCGCAGAGTTTGAGTCGTATCAGATGTCGCCATGACAACGGCAAGAGGCGTCTGCATAGCTCTTCGATCACAGCGTCAATTTGACAAAGAATTTAAGAAAGCAAATGACAGTGTTTAATGGCCTTCAAAGAGAAAAAGTAGTGGAAGAATAAAAGCGAACATTTTCAAAGATTGCAGTTTCATAGGAGCCTAAAAAGTTTTATCAAGTTTGAGGAAAGGAGAAAAGAAATTGAATGATTTTTTTTAGAAATGTTTAGCCTGGGTTGAATAAAGCTCCATTGTGTCCACTCTTTGCATGTCTTTGCTGTTGTATTGACAATCTGTTTACTTTTTCCTTAAGAGTAAATAATCAAATACAAATAAAAACACAGGCAGAGTACTAAATCATTTGTTATTGTTCAAAATTCACTCACCATTGGCTGGTAAACCCCATTTTTGCCCCTCCACTCTACAGTAAAACTGAAACTCTAATTGGTTTTAAAGTGGTCATGAAATGAAAAAAAAATCATAACTGACTTTATAGTTTGACATATTATAGGTCATTATGCTATTAAAAAAACATACTATAGGTTTCAAAACTCAAAAAATCTATTTTGAAGTCAATCTGCCAAAAAGCCAGGATGTGGAATGTGCCACTCTAGGACTTTACACTTTTGTAATAGTGTGTCTAAACACTACCTCCACAGTATTGCGAATGAAGACGGGAACTGTCGAATCCATATGCTAGGGTATTTATTAAAGAATTCACAGGACAGAGTCAACAGGCGATGGTAAAAACAACGGCAAACTGAGTAATGCAGATAAGACGGAATCGTGGTCAGGAAACAGGCAGAAGTCGACACCGGGGAATCAGAATTCAACAAATACGAACAGGGAGAAAACGTTTACAAAGATGGGACAAGCCACATGCAATGATTAGTGGTGAATGACTGGTGAACTGGAGTATTTATACACGGAACTAACGAGACAGAGGGGTGGAGAACATATCAGTTACCATGGAGACACATGAGGTGGGTGGAGACAAGAGTACACAGGTGATAGTTCATACATGAAACGGAAAAACACAGACACAGTACATAGGTGACTGGAGTGCCATCCAATCTGGACTGACACATCCAGCTGATCATAACACGCAGAAGATCAACACCTGCTTTTATATCGCTGCCTGTTTAGTCCCACCCATTGAATCATGCATGTGGTGTAAATAACAAGAAATGCAGGCAAATGCAGGTCTATGCAAAAACCAAATGATCAGCTTTATTTGTAATGAATACAAATAAAGCTGAACACTCTGCTCACTCATTTGCACTGTGGTTTTTATAAAAAAAAAAAAAAAAGCTGACTATATAGGATCCAATGTTGCACCATTACAAGTGTGAGTGACTGTTTCCATTAAGTGGTCACAATTGCTTTATCTGTTATTACAAATGATTTGACATTTACTGAGTATGTTGTCTTTACCTAACACATAGCAGTGTCCATCTAGGAAGGATGTAGGCTGTCAAACATACATAACTATTAGCCAATCATAGAAGTAAGCGTTTACTTCAGAGTTTACAGTCCTCCACATCTATTCAAACAGAGCGTTCAGATGAGGAAGGTTAAAAACAGAGCAGATGTCTTGATGTAGGCTAAACATCTTAATAACATTAGACGTGGAGAAAAGTAGAAAATTAAAAACGAAGGAAGTTCATGACCAATGTCAACAACAAACCCCAGCTAATAAATCTTTGAATCTTACTCTGCAGTGGAGAGATGAAGCCATATTTCAGGTATATAGAACTTATAGTATATTGCTCTCCACATGCTAGAAGGACTACTGAAACACTCTCTCACTTTCAATCTCTTTCGCAGACAGGATAAAAAAAACCCTCAGTGTCAACATGTTCTCTGTGTCTCGCCGCAGTGCTGTCATTAGAACATAGGGGACTTCTTTTTAATATCCTGTTCTCCTGAGCCACGCAAAGATGCCTCGTCCGCCGAGGCCGTGCTGCATCAATAGCGTTCAGAGAGCCCTGCGATTGTCACGCTGGATATGAAAATAGCCGCCTGTGTATATGTGCGCCGAATAGCTAATTTACCTAGTGCTAACAGGGGCACCCAGCAAACAGGCGGCACTTTCATTAATTATAATTAATGAGATGCATTGCATATGTAAATGTTTTATTTTTCCCTTCTGTCTCAAGATGCGAGTCCCTCGGGAATTGGCACCACGATGGCTTGGAACGGGCCCCGGGAACGGTTTTGCATGGGAGTTAGTGGCACTTCTCTGTTATTCCCCGTCTCTGATGATCTAAGAGTCCATTGGTCCTCAGATCCACACGAGAAGGTCATGTGGTCAGATCTTAGCCATCAAACGGCGACTTGTAGAGCCGATGGCTGCTGAGATCTCAAATGGATCAGAACCTCCAGGCCCAATTAGCCTTTTAAGTCGTCTCTGTGTGAGAGACTTCGCACAGTGTCACGCTTTTCCTCCGTGGTGCCGTCGCAGGCAGGCAGCCAGGAAGTGGCATGTCAGAGCGCCGGAGGGCTAAGGGGCCATCACTCAGTCAGCGCAGCGCTAATTGTACATGAGAATGAATGATGGCTGCTATTGTTCTTTTATGCGAGGTTGATTGCCTATTACTCGTGTTCTTGAGCTCACACGAGCGGTATCCTGAGCCGACGGATCAGCTGGTTGGAGATGATGTTAATGCCGGCTGATTTTTGATGGAGTTCATTATGCCCCTGCAGAGTCATGATGAATTTTAAAGTTAGCGAGAAAGGAGGTGAGCCAGATTTTCGGGTGCGGAAAAATACATCTCCCTCTCACTGACACATTCATCATAACATTGTCTGGGCCGCTCCTGACAAAGCTCCGCAGCTATACCCACTTTCCCCTCTACTGATTTAGCCAGTTGGTTATGGATCGGAGTGCAGTGCAGAGACAGAACTCGCTCGCTTCCTGCATGAGCAATAAGCCCATCCCCTGCTGTTTAAAACACATTCAATCATTGTCATAGCTCAGACAGGAGCTTATCACACCTAAGCTTTAAAACACACCACTTCAGGCTACGAGACTTAATATCTGCGGTATAAAACTGCGATGCAAGAGCAGATGAGATCCACATCTCCTAATTAGCCTCTAATTGCACAGTGCTTTGTCCAATTAAGTTAGCGTTATAATGGTGGGTGTGAGCACATTGTGTTCTTTCTAGTCCACTCTCAAAGCTATTTGACTCATTGATTTAATCTACTTGGCAGATATTGACACGTAAGGTTTCATAAAACATGTAATTCAGCGGCTACAGTATAGTCATACAAGCCGTGTTTGAGACTGACAACCGCATTTATCAACATTCTTGTCTCAAAAAATTGAATGCGTTCATTCATTGATGGACAACTCTCAAAAGCTGCATTCACACAGTCAGTGTTTGGGATTGACAACCATTTTTATTAACAGGCTTTACTCTCAAAAACGGTGTTTAAACTGTTTTTGGATTGACAATTTGATTTATTAACAGGATTCAGTCTTCACACAGTCGGTGTCTGGGTTTGAAAACCCCCGCGTTCACACAGTGCTCTGAATTGACAATTTGATTTATTTACAGGATTCACTCTCAAATGCAATGTTCACATTTAGGATTTAGTACTGTATTTATTTAATATCAGGTTTCACTCTCAAGCTGCATTCACACAGTGTTTGGGACTGACAACCGTATTTAATTTACTATTAAGTGTTGCACCCCCACAGAATTTGAGATTGACAGTAATATATATTTACAGATTTTACTCTCAAAACATGCTAAATCCTAAAGGTATATTAATAATTTCTTCTGAATTATGGAACACCAAACCCAGCAAACCATATCAGTCTGGCCAGGCCAGGGGACCATGCATTTTAAACTTTTTTTTCAGCATTGTAACCACAAAATACGTCTATTTTCTGGGATTTCCTTAACCTGAGAGTATTCGACAACCCTAACATCAGTGACTGACAGTTAAGAACAACCTACAACTCTATACATCAAAAACATCACCGGCACCTAGTTGCCCACCGTGGTTTCGTTTATACAACACATATATAACTTAATCTCAAAATTCAAGCAATATTATAAAGACTGACAGTTTGGTTAGATAGAATGCTGTTTTCAGTCTCTTTCATAGCCAATTTTTATGCTAGCATAGCCATATTTACGTAGCACTCCAACCAGGACTGACAACCATGGTCTGTTGCTGTGTGAACATAGCCATTATGACACTTGTCTGACATATGGCCATTATTGAGGTCAGGTACTGACATTGCATGATGGGGTGATGGTGCCTGGAACGCTGTTCCAATTTATCTCAAAGGTGTTCAGTTGGGTTCAGCTGTGGGCTTATAGAGCAGGTTTGTCCACACCAGTCAATAAACCATTTTTTTATAGCGCTGCTACAACCATATTGAAAGCACACATTTCTTTAGAATTGTAAGCTGCAGGATTAAGACTAGTTTTCCCTGGAACATACAAACCTGTTTTGATTAAGTTAGTGGTAAAGTTAGAGTTTGAAGAGAGACAGTACAGTATGTCTGTTTCGCCAATCCATAGAAAATGTTCTTAACAGGCTGTAACCCCAACAGGAGCACCAGGTATTGTTGCACAGTTAGGTAGGACATCTGTGCTCTTTCTTCCACTTCCTCACCGCGAAGGCCTTTCAAAAAAACAGGCAGCCTACTCAGTCCCTCACGCCCATGTGGGCCAGCCGGAGCAGGCAGGAAATCAATGGTGGCTGGGGACAGACGGCTGCCGTCCCGCAATTAATGCCAATTTGTTATGTGCACGTATCTCTGCAGGGAGACATGGTGTGGGCGGAACTTTCCCGCACTGATTCAGCCACCTTGAGTACACAACTCTACAGAGAGAGCTAGATAAAGAGTCTGTTCCCAGAGGTGAATTTAGATGGCTTTACATTCGTAGATGTTTGCATGAATATGAATGATTGCAATGAATTATTCAGATGTCTTGGCATGTTTTGTGACTCTGTACTGTTATTAACACACACTGTATTCAACAGATTCTAAGTTGCTGCCAGGGGATTCTTTGTATAGGATTATAAATCTTGATGACGTTCTACATTTAACTAAGTGGCATTTTCATAACCGGATGGTGGAAATGTTAAAAATTTAAAGGTTTTATCATTTAATTTCATGCAGTACCTGAGAAATGAACACATGATGTTGCCGTTACAGGCTATGATACACTACTTTTCAAAAGTGAGGTTTAAGTAATATTAAAAAAATAATAATAATAATAATAATAATAAGAAGAAGATATTAATACTTTTACAGCAAGGGTGCATTAAGTTGATCAAATATGAACCTTCTGAACCTTCTATCCATCAATAATCTTGATATCTGCTAAGTAAATCAACATATTAGAATTATTTCTGATGGATCATGTGACAGCAAAGACTGGAGCAATGGATGCTGAAACTTCAGCTTTGCATTCACAAAAATAAATCACATTATATTTTCAAATTATATTTTCTAACACAAAACAGTTCATTTGTATTGCTGTTTTATTGTATCTTTCATTAAAAAAACGCCGCTTTGAATAGCATACAAGGCTTCAAAAACAATGTGAATTATTCCAACATTTTGACTGCTAGTGTATATTAAATTAGCAAATTAAAGATCAACCAAACATTTAGATGCAGGTTTAAACTGAGATTGTTCCTTTCCCCCCGTTTTATATACCATTTCCATTTTTTTTCTTTTAATATCACTATTTAAAGGCAAACAGCAAAAATCCTTCATAATTGACTGTGTTATTTGTACGTGAATAAAAAGAGAACGACGTGACATAATCCAAAAGGGGGAAGGCATCTAGAGGGTGTTTTTTTCATTCGTTAATGCAGTACATGTATATCAGTAAGCACTATCCTCTTCTACATACTGCCGTAGTGTCCTTGAGTATGCTTCCTAATTCACTATCGCCCCAGGCATGCTGTATGATAGCCAATCCTTCTGCCTATAACATGTGTATCAGATTCTGAAACAACATTCGGCGGCACTGAACGGGTGTAACAGTGCTAAGGCCCTCATTAAAGAATATATAGCATGGAAAGGAAAAGATTCACACCGAGATGACTGAGGTGCGTAAGAGAAACAGTTTGGTGCACGAGTGAAACCTGCGTGGTGATGTTAGCGTGTAGCAGTTAATTTTATGTTTGTTAAATGCAGGTGTCATGTGTGGGAAGTCTGAGTTTCATGACAGAAGAGAAAGCTTTGTAGTGACTTTTTAATCAGTCTGCGTAAAGAGTGGGAGTTTTGAGGCTAACTTTTCATTCCTTACTTTGTTGAAAAAAGATATTTTTATGAGATGTAAATCACGTTCACTCACCTTTATAAGGCCTCGGAGTTAAGAGAGCTCATTTTTCTCTACAGCGCTTGAAGCCCTGACTTATTAACAGATGAAAATAAGCACCACCTTTTTTTTCCAAAGAGACATAAAAAAAAGTTTTAGTCCATGTTTAATTGTACAAAAAAATATTATACAATTTGAAGCACAAAAGGTTTTTTACCTTATTGCTTAAAGGAAAAAAGTGAAAGTTGTGTCACTCACACTGATGTCACATTCATTCCAAACAGACTGATATATTTTAAGTGTTTATTTCATTTATTTTTGATGATTATAACTGACAACTAATGAAAACCCCAAATTCAGTACCTCAGAAAATTTGAATATCGTAAATAGGTTCAGTATTGAAGACACCTGGGGCCTCATGTATCAACGCTGCGTACGCACAAAAACTGTGCGTACGCCAGATTTGACGCTCACGTTGGGATTTACTAACAATGAAATGAACGTGAGAATGTGCGTTGGTTCAC